>CAJPIZ010000013.1:9310-63382 GCA_905368565.1 Medioppia subpectinata
CTCTCTCTCTCTCTCTCTCTCTCTCTCTCTCTCTCTCTCTCTCTCTCTCTCTCTCTCTCTCTCTCTCTCTCAACCCTCAGACTAACTCTAGGATCCCGGCGCTGTGTCTCAACTATTTTGGTGCTTTAATCTAAAGTTCCAAACATACATCTCATTTACAAAATAGTAAACTAAAAAATAAAAACAATTTTATAATTTAAATTTTTGTTGTTGTAAAAGTTAGCTCTAATTATCAGTAATGATATAGTTTTTAATTATCTTGTTAATTTATAACTGTATAAATAAATAAAAACTCAATTAGCAGTATTTTGTTAGGGTACATCATTTCAAGAGTGAGCTGTATTTTATGAACTAATACTTATAGCTATAATTAGTAACAACTAATAAGTGTTGCGAGAATTTTAAAATGTATTTCGCATTCATATATCATGAAAACACATATAAATTGTTGTGTATTTACATAATGCCAAGAATTTCGCTGAATGTAAAACAAAAACAACATATAATTGTGTCCACATAAATGCTATCATAAAAATTTACCATCATGGCTAAGAAAGTAAAAATAATATTCACTATTGTAATAATTATATCGTATTTGTATATAACATGTATACTATCAGTGCTAAACTCGTACACAATTGACAAACAATACATGATAAAATTCCTATTTCTACAACGCTACTTTAATTATTTCAGCTCGGTGCTACTATTCATCAGCGTGATTATCATGTGCGTTAAAATATATGGCAAATTAGTAGCCATTAAACGGACCAAATGCTACATACTAACCATTCACGGCATATTAATATCTGTGTTCATAACTATACTATTAGTGGTGCCCATAGGCCAGCGGCGATTGCGGCCATACATCTCGTTTGAAAACAGTTTCCGCGCGTCAATCATGTGGGAATTCCTGACAATCACCGTAACCCTTATATACCTGTCAACCATATGTCTGTTTGTCACAGTGTTAGAGTCTATGAGCTTTAATATATACCGATTCAAAGTGCTGCCGGTGAAACGGCCACCCCGTAAACCATCGCCGCAAGCTATGCGACCAGTGATGGTCAGACGCCGTCTGTCCGCTAATGGTCAGTACGTAACGACTGTTGTGAACGGCCCCCTACCGCCCCATCACCCCCTTCACCATCAGTTACAACTGCAACAGTTACAACAACAACGAAAACATAAACGACCTAGGCGAAATAATAATCCGCAAATTGTTGTGGTTAAGCCGGGATCGTCATAGTTATCTGGATGTTTTTACTTAATTAGGATTGTTCTAGGTTATGTGTATTTTGTTACTTAATAATTTTTACTGTTCTAAATTAGAGAAACGTTTTGCGATTTTGTACGTTATAAATAACTTTATTCTAAATTATAATTTATAATTGATGTAACATCTTGATGTATTGAATAAATATAATTTTGAATAATCAATTAAGTTTACCTTAATTAACCTTTGTGTATAATTAAATAAACAAAGCTTAATCGTACATTTAATGATAAAAATAAAATTAATTATTTATTATTTGTTTTTATTGGAAAACGAGAAAATGTTTCCAACAAACTCGAGAAACTTCCCAGCTAAATGATTAAGTTATGAAAACTAAATCATAATTATAAATAAATTAAAATGTAATATCATTAGTAACTTTATTATGAAAATTATTTTTTCAAATATTTAAAGAAAATAAAATTTAAATTTCAAATTTTCATTTCTTTTTATTGTGTATTTTTAATTATAATTGAGCTTGAATATTTTGTTTTATAGATCGTAGTTTAGTAGAATTTAAGTAATTAAAAATATCGGATGTTAATTATACAAAACAAATTTATGTAAAATTTGTTATTTTCAAAAATGTTTAATTTTATGCAGATTTTTGTTGTACTTTTATCTACAATAAAACATTACATAAATTTTTAATAAAAGCCAATTGTCTTACAGTATACAAATTTTAATAATTATAAACTTTCCAAAATGAATCATATGAAATTTGTTACCTTGTTAGTTGTTTTGGCCGCGTTTGTTGTATTAGCTTATGGCAATGGCAATCCTACTCATAAGCGAGCTACTCCATCAGGTATAAAAATTAATTATGTTCATAAGATTTTTTAAAGTGAAATAATTTTACATTATGCAATTAAATAGTATACTTATATAATATATTAATAATTGTTTAAATTTTATATAGTTGACGAAATAAAGGCCGAGCTGGATACAATTCACGCGTGCATGAGCAATTTTACCCAATTAGTTACCAAAATTAAGGATGCGTTATCATCAAGCACAACATCTTAAATATTTTTAATTGTAATTTATAATAGAATAATATGATAAATAATTATTCTATATAAAGAATATATATTGCTATTTTTGTTTGTAATTTCTAATTTAATAATAAATTTATAAATAATTTTAATTTAATGTATATTTTTCATCATTTTATATTATTTTAAATAATTATAAATAATTTATTTATACTATTAAATATTAAACTAAAGTTTATGTAATGTAATAAATAATTGATTAATTAATTTTAACAATTAATAATGTCATAAATTTATTTAACAATATAAAATAAATAAGGATCACAGACCTATAGGTTAACTACAATTTGGGTGATGCTCAAAGAATAAATTAGAATTAGTCATATAGATTTGACATAAGGACATCCATAGACTTATATTAATTTTAAATTTTTTTAATTGTCCATAGATTCAGCATAACTCATGTTAACCCTATGTCATAGACTTGAGCTGTATTCTCATAGAAACTTATGTAAAAGCGTGCCCATGTTAAACCTATGAGCTGTAATTTAAGCTGTAATACCATATTAAATTCTATAAAGCGGGGGGGACGGGGGAAAAGGCAAACGTTCCTATAAATTACATTCTTCATATAATAATTGTGGTTAAAATAATTTATTAAAAACTTGATGATATGTTTTATTTAACATAATTTGAAGTATATTATTTATTGTATTAAAAATATTATTTCATGTTATTTGTTAAATAAATAATTATTTTTTATGAAATCATGATGAGCTTAAAATAACTGTTTAAAATTATAAACTTTAGTTAAAAGTCTGTCATCATTATCAAATAAAATGTGCATTTGGTTATTTAATAAACAAACTATCGCATGATTAATGCAGAATAAAAATAATAAAATATTCTCATCCGATCTATGTCAATCAAAAAACACTAACAGTTGTTGATTTGTAACAATAATAATTCAAATAAAATAAACTTCAATTCATAAAAATTATACAGAGTTTCTATAAAAACAACTAGTTGTAAAATTTCCGAGTATACCATCAGTAAACAGTCAATTTCCGCGTAAACCATGAAACCTATTACTATTTTATGCATTGCCGTAGCGTTGCTGGTAATTATCGATATCGCCAACGTTGGTGTTGCGGCTGATATGAAATCAAGTATGTACCCATACACATTAATATATTAATTTTTAATATCAATATGGTATAATAATACATAATGATTTTTTATATTTGCTTCAATTTAGACATCGAGGACATTAAATCAAAGATGGAAGATGTTATCAAGAAATTTACAAGCACACTTACTGATATTAAAGATAAAATAGAATCATTGGGTAAAAGCAAAAGCAGTTAATTTGTATTACATTATGTTATAAACATGCAAATATCAAGATGATATTGTTACATTAAAGTTTAGCATGTTATTATGCATAAATTAAATCTTATTTTATTTTATTTTTTTTGGATGATTTAGTAATTGAAAATAAAATATTTATTCATTTTGATTTATATAGACTTTACTTAATATCAGATATATTGTGTTTTTATAAATATTAATTTTAATAGTTACAAAATGATCATACAGTAGATCTATATTTATCATTATTAAATCAATTCTGAATAAAAATTATTATGCTATTAAACCATGAATGCAAAGTATGACATTGTAACAATGTCAATCAATTTTAATAATAAAAATAACAATAAATGAATAGAAATATTTTATTAGAAGCAAATATATATTTTAATTACATAAAAATATCTGTTTAACATAAAATATAACAACTTTCATGGAAAAATGTAACATTTAAAAATTATAAAATATATATTTAACTTATATGATTTATTTTATTATTTTAATTATAATAATGAAACAAGTATACCGCATTGTTACTTTTATTATGCTTATCGTTTTGTCGGACACATTTGTGGTTTCAGATAATAAAACTAGTAGGTTTTTTGTTAATAGATATATTTAAAATTTATTGATAAATGTTACTTTTTAAATAAGTTTCAACTGGAATGAAAGCAAAATTAGACGATCTTGTTCATAAACTACTCCCTAGACTGATTGAGGTAAAAGATAAACTGCTATCAGCTTTAGATGGTGGCTAACCAATACGATAGTTTGTGCATTGTAAAAATAATACAAGACTATGTAATATAATAACAGACTGTGTAATACTATCAGTCACTAGGAGTTGACTGCAATTGTACTTCCATTCATTGTGCGTTGAATGTTGGAATCTAATAAAGAATATTATTATTATAAATTAATTTAAATTGTAAAAAGCAATTTATTTAATAAACTTTATTTATTACATATACTGTTTCATTTAATTTAAAAATCAATATAAATTAAAATAATAATATTTTAAAAAAATGTCAAACACACCCAGTTGAACTCTGCTCGTAACGAACCCGAAAGCCCCGGGCAAAGCCTGGATCTTGAAAAGTGTCCGAATGGAATCTTAGCGCTATCATACCATTGGCTTTTGACACAACGGGGGCGTCAATTACAGCCCCGGGCAGCCAATTAAAACGCCCGCCGCAATAGCGGTCAGCGGTGGGCGGGTCACCCGTCTCGGACCCGCCCGGTATGAGTAGATAATCGCCGGCGCATTGTTGGTCGCCCACCGCTGACCTATCTTTGGCCGCCTGTGCGCTGTCCAGAGACCACTCCCTATCGCCGGCCACCCGGTAAGTGACTCGACACGTGTTGGGCGCCCGCTCTACGCACAGCCCGTAGTCTAAGTTGTTTAGGTATTGCTGACCATAATTGAATGACTCAATCACCTTCGTAGGTTCCGTATGGTACTGGTCAAATCATTTATAATTTAAATTATTGTTTTGATAGATAAACAGTAAAACACATACCTGTAGGCAGCCATTTGGTGCAGGTGGGTAAACACCAGGTAATCTACCCGGTCTGCAATCAATTTGGGTTACCTTAATCTGCCACCGATAGTCGCCGATTGAGTTAGTATCAAATATTATGATCACGGTTCTTGTGGTTGACCCGCCATTTGGTACGTGTACATAGACTTAAAATGTAAAAATAAAAGTTACATGTGATTACAGTTTTATATTTTTAAAATAATCATAATAGTGCAAGTTATACCATGTTGGTTAGTGTTTCGGCCGCAAAGGACCGGGATTTGTCCCGTTCCGGAACCCGACGACGATATACGAAACTTGTCGCCTAGACAGTCGCCCAATGTTGGCTGATCTAGATCAAAATCAATGAAGTCTAATCGCACCTGGCACACATCTGGATCCCTTATTTGAAGCGTCATGGTGCAAATATTGGCACCTGTATCAAATCGTGGGTAACCAGGGTTTTTGAAATACACAACTTTGTCCGATGTTTGTTTATTGCACGACTTGGCCACTTGGAAAATGGACATAAAATATATTTATTTGACAGTGTAAATTTTAAGATACTAGTTGACTTGCCCACACAACAGGCCCCTAAACCCAAAGCACATATACCACTGTATGCGCCGCCTATTACTGTGCATTTCAAACGGGTATAACAAATGCCCATTTGGTTGAGATTGTCATAGCACTGGTCGTTAAGCCATTTTATTGGGAATACTGGTTATATTTTTAACATAATTTATAAATAATAATTACATTTAATCTAGGTCATTTATATGTAAGTAGAAACTTACGCCACATGGTATCCAATTTGATTGAATTATTATTAACATTGTTTCCAATTAACAAATCCGTAACGTTATTTTGATTGCAATTTATTACAATAATTGAATTAATAAATAACAAGCAAATGGTTAGTAAGTTTTTAATCATTATATTAATTTTAATTATTAATTTTTTAAACAATATTTTTAACAACAATAATATTTAGTAACAAATAAAATGCTAATTTACAAATTTATTTATATACTCTCATTCATGCATTATTAAATTGATATGCAAAATAGTAATATATTTTCTATGGAGATTATAATAGCAACAACCTAACATTAGAAATGATCATTTGGAATTTATATTGCTTCAAAACATAACCCGGATAACTATTTTCTTAATAATAATATTGATTTCTATTTTAGTGCACCAATTAATAGCTAAAAACTTATGGAGATTGTATAGAAATGAGTAATGCAAAAGTTGGGTTTCCAAATCTCCTAATAAACTGTAAATTATTAAATAATCAACATTTCGTTGTTTTTATATTTTAAAATTCACTTTATTAATGGGATTTAATCTGTAGTTATAATGAAAGTTTTTTTGCTTTTTAATTGTCATATAAAGTACTGTACACTTTACAGTGATAATTACTAGAATCATATTGAAATAACATATAAAACTGTAATTTCTTTGATGCATTATAAAAATACATTTAAATAATAATTTACATTGTCTTTATTTAAATAAATATTAAAAATATCATAATAATTATAAGTATTATAATATAAATTTATTATTTAATTAAAAATATATTTTATATCATTAATATTCTTGTTAATCTATAATTAATGAACAAAAGCAATATTTATTTAATATGGCTAACGTAGTAACAAATCATAAACAGATTTACTTAATAATAGTGCTTAAAAATGTCCAATTTATTATGATATATTGTATAATATAAATATAAATAAATACTAAAACAACAACCAATTTAATAGGAAATAATGTCAAAACAAGATTATATTATTGCCATAGAGTTTATTAAAGTTTTTGCAATACATTTTGGTATTTAACTTTCATTGTGTTAGGAGTGTATGGGGAAAAGTATTGTTAAATAAATTCTCTAGATTAGATTATAATACAATAAGTGTTACCTTGGTGAATTTCACATTAACTGGAAACCGTTATTAATTCATAGTATTTTCAGCAATGCATTACACATACTCTTATTGCAAAATGTGATCTAGTAATTATAAAATTTTATTAATAATTAATTAAACGTAAAATTATATACAAACAATAATAATATAATTATCTACTTGCTATATTTAGTTTATTGAAAACTGATAATTAATTAAAATAGTTTAACAATATATTTTAATTAATCATATTTTAACTATTTCTTTGTTTATAACGGTTTCAAAACCGTAAGTGATTTTAACATTGATTGACATTATATGTGATATAATTATCGCTATTATTCACACCTAATAATTATAACTGTATGTAAAATAGTGAAGTTGTTATGACCCGGCTATTGAGTAATGGCTGATGAAGGTATATCAATTGGTGCCATCATTGGCATTGTTGTGTGTTCGTTAAATGCTATAATATTGAGCGTGGTCATCTATGCTTATGTACATAAACGCCGTAATCGTCGAGAAAATGATCTTGAACTTAATCGCGGACCCATTAGGCGTGACATCGACTACGATACGCATGGTAGGTTTTTTGTGCATCATTTAAAAATTATATTTATTTTAAATTACAATTTGATTACAGTCAATTATCTTTGCTGTCAACAGAACGGTTCCAGGTGATTTGGTTGATAACATCGATTAGTTGACAGCACAGATAGTTGACAGCAAAGGTAATTGACTGTAATATCAAAACTAATCAAACAGGATGTGTAATGATTGTTTTATTTTATAATAAAGTAGTAAATAAACATTTATAAACAAAGCAAAATATACAGACATTTTAATTACCATAGTTATATAAACCGAACTCAGTACCCTAACAAAATTGTAACTAACAAATCATCCAAATATAATAAATTGATGTTAAACAAAATTATATTTTAGAACATCATAATAATTAAACTCTATATTTAAAATGACCTAGATGGAAAATTAGACGTAAACGACAACGTGTCGAGTCAGTGGCGTACAAACAGTTTTCGTAGCGACGGGTCAACCATATCTGCCATACCGTCGCCAGAAGTGGACCGTCCGGTCAAAGATGTCTACTATAGACAAACATTTCCCGTTCAACGCCAGGAGAGCACAGCCTCGCGGGGCAATAAAACACTGGACCCGAACGTGGGCGTAATGATCAGGGAGAATTTACAGAAAATGATCATGGCAGATATGGACTCGGAGTCGGGTGTGAGCGGGGCCGAGGGCTTGGGAATTGGTCTAAGTGCCGATGATGATTTAAGGGGATACACGTACGAAGGGGCCGGTAGCCAGTGTTCGACACTAAGCTCGTTGGCATCGGGCTGGTCTGATGAAGACGATGATTTTGAGTATTTGAGCAGGCTGGGACCCAGGTTTGCTAACCTGTCCGCTTTGTATGGCCACACAAATAATGAGATTGATTGTTAGTAATGTTTAATTGTGGTGATATTTTTTTATCATTTAATTTATAAGTGTTGTAAGTTTTAATGTGTGTGCTATTTATCAATGTTGTAAATTTTACTATGGTCAATTAAATAGTATTTATAAACTTTTGAATTGATTACATTTTATTGATATATTAATATGAAATTGTAAATATCATATTTTATAAATCCCATTATAAAAATTAATTTTTATCTCGTTTATTTCTCAATGTTATCTTAATGTTTCTGGTTCATCCAATTAATAATTGTACTGCACGTTTAATATTTATTATTGGTAATAAATATTTACTTAAATTATTTTTTAACAATCTATTTATTAATTTTATAAATAAAATTACATAATTCCTAATTACCATCAAAAATAATATTAACCTATTTATTAACATATAATTATATTCCGACAAATAAAACAATTTAATTAATAAATATGCATAATAAGCGAGAAATAATAATTTACAAGTTTTTTAAAGTTAGTAGATTTTGTAAATAAAATAAAATTTCGACTTTATGAAATAGTTATGCAAATTTCATACTAAACTGTAAATAATTATTTTAATGATTTTTAATAAGTTAATATTAATTATAATGGTTTAAGATTATTAAACCAATATAATTTCAATTCTTACTATGTTAAACTTAAACAAACTATTCAATTAGAGTTTATTTAAAAAAAAACTGTAAATTATTAATTTAAACTTTTCTTAAGTATTTACATATTTATTAATTCCTTATTTTTATGGAAAGTAAGAATATTGATTTATTTTGTTATACATTTCAACAATCAATAATAATCATTACCATTTATATATTAATTACATTAATTGGTCTAATGGCTATATTAATTTTATAAATTATTAATTAAATTATATTACCATTAGCAGAATTTAAGTTTTGTTTCTGATAAAATATGTGTTAACAATTATTTAATATATTTATATTAAAATTATTTGCAATCAATATATATTGAGATCATTTCAATTTGATCTTGATTATTATCAGCGTCTATTACTGTATAAATTAAATTAAAATTAGCATTATTATTAAATTGCAAGTAAATCATATATACTTAATGTTTATGCGGTTTACTTTCATTTAGTTTCTGCAATTCTCCCTCATTATTATTTATATCTGACAATCCAACCATAGATTTAACCTTGGTTGTAACAGTATTTGTGCTTCGACCACCAAATGCTAATTTACACAAATTGACCGAGGGTGCCTCGAATAATATGTGTAAAATAAAACCAAATAGCAATGAAAACATGGTAACACCACCAACACGGAATAACTGTTATTTAGTACAAAAAATATATTAATGTTAGCATGGTAAACATCATAGACATTAAGCTGTACCAAATTTTTAAAAAATTATAATTTCTATAAACATGAAAGAAATGTTTGAATTAATAATGTACAGTTTAGTAATAAAAATATATTAAATAATTTTTTTAAATGACTGAAATAATTAGCAGTTTTTTTTAATAAACTGTAAAATATTAATTCAAACATTTCTTATCTGTTTACATATTTATCAAAACTATTATTTTAAGGGTTAAGCCTTACATCATAATTATTTATATATTTATAAGATACAAAATAACTAAACCTTATCAATTATTTCTAAACATTTTTATATTATATTTTTTTAATCATTCAGGCAAATCTCTCTCTCTCTCTCTCTCTCTCTCTCTCTCTCTCTTTCTTTCTCGCATTAAATCACTATAAAGTTTATAATTTACCGCATTGTAATGATCAATAGGGTAAAGGTGTCTGGATTGGTAGCCGTGATACCAGACCACCAACGACTGGGTCAGGTATACACTGAATGTTAGTCTCGAAAACGGTTGCCATAGTTTGGCCGATAGAAAACGGGATATAAAACCTTCACAATTATAAATCGTTGATTAAAAATATAATTAAATATTTGTAAATTAACAAATTATATGTGATTATTTAATATAATTAAAAATGACCATTCTTATCAAACGTAGCGCTGGCCACTGCTATCCAACCAATACCAGCCACCCATACAAACCGTTTTATACTTGTATACAATAGGGTTAGATTAGAGGCCGGTATGTCATCCATCTGTATGAATGGGTAGGTGGAGAACGGGGTAATTAGGATAGCAACTAATACTATCATCCATATTATGTTCTTGGTTCTCTATAATAATAAGAAATTAAATATATTGTAAATTATAAATTATAATAATACACAACCTTGCACATTTCAATGTTATAGCCGCTATTTATAATGCCGGCAATTAGTGTACCGGTGAAATAGGCCATCAAGTGATTATACGTATTAAACTCGATCATGTTAAATGACAAGCTCAATTTTCTTTAAAAAAAATAATTATTACTAATTTAATCTAGATTCTAGAATATATCAAATTAACTTACTCAGGGTCCGGATCAAGTATGTGGACCAATGGTATTTGATAAATGTAGTTAATAATAGCGGGCAAAAGTGTGCCTATTGCAATGATCCATATATTAAGTCTGATGGCAGTAATATGATTATGAAAATAATAGATAATCATGAAATAAGCGACCAAGTTGATTTGAAAGTCGGCACTCAGGTACCATGTTTGCGATGCACACTGCAATTTACATATTCAATTATAATAATTAAGCAATCGATAACATGTTTCTAATAAATAATTTGTTGTACTTGCTCAACCAACGGCCACCAATTAGAAATAAACAAAAAGCTGGGCAACCAATTGTAATAACAAGGATCATGGCCATGTTTTAAAAAGTCATAATGAAACATCGGGCCCGAGCCTAGTAGTGGCCAAATGAACTGATAGCAAAACATGCCAAATAATGGTGGGGCAAATCTGATTTTTAATTAAGTTATTTTAAATAATTTATTAATTTTCATATTAATATTGTAACTATACCTGAGCCAACGTAAGAGCACATATTGTCCGTAAGTAAAAGATTGACCATTTGTTGATTTCTTGTATTTCAAAGCCGTGTGAAGTGAAATCAATCCACTGTTTAAGATGTAATACATTAAAATATTAGTACTTTGGGTATTTGTAATATTATTGTGATAACTAATTATAAAGTTTTACTTAATATAAATACATTATTACTATTTATTAAACTTTATGTTAAAACTGTAACAAAAATTCATATAAATAAATATCTATAATAATTAAGATTTTCATATAAAATTTCGGGACAACGGGAACGAGCCAATAATATTTTTATAACTATTATATAACTGTTTTGAAATGTTAGTGTTTACTTGTTTACTGAAATTAAATTTTAAAAATTACCAACATATTTATTTACGTAATTATAAAAATGTTTGTTTAGATTATCAAATCATAAATAAACAAACAAATTATAATTTTGGTAAATAAACAAAAATTATGTTACAATTATTAATCCCTTGTTATCAATTATAAAATATTTGTACCCTAGTTTTCAGTTTTCAATTATTTGTATTTTATATTGTAAATATCAATAGTTAAATGTATGAAATTATAATATAAGTACTGTATAACATATTACATTGTATGTTTTTATAGTGTAGAAATATATGTGTTTAAACTGCAACAAAAATCTAAACAGAATAATTATAATTATGATTTAAATATATAAATTAAATATTTGGCATACGCTGTAAATCGCAATATTTTTTTATTTTATTTTATATACTAAATTTTACTTGCCAACTTATCAGCAATCAATTAAAAAATTTACCTAATTATAAAAAATGTTTGCACAGATAAAGACCCACTGATAATCAATTGCGTCCACAAATGCTTAATTACATTCACACCGTCTGTCTTAAAACGAGCTAAAATAATATTAAAATTAAAATTGATATTAGTTAATATCTTATAATTGCACATATATTACAAAAACTAAATCAAGCCAATTTCATTTGCTATAAAGTTGTATTAAAAATAATCATAAACAACAATAAATAGTTTCCAAATTTATTTATAAAAATAAAAATTAATATTCATAATAAATTATGTTGAGATAATTTACCGGCAATTAATGGCTGATCGTATAGACCTAACGGCGCAAAGTTAGTCGTGTGGCACAGTATTACCCATAGGATGGACAGCACTCGTAGGCCGTGCAGGAACTTCAGTTCACTATCGCCTCCGCCATCAGTTATAGTGAACACTTTACGGGCGTTTCCCGTAAACGAAAAGCACATGATAAAGTCACGAAAACCTTGACTCCCTGGCAGTGTCTGAGGTATTGTCTGTGGATTGTTGTTGTCGTCGGCGGCACCAGTAGCTGATATGGTTTGGACGCACTGTAGTTCATCATATACTGTGCCAATTATAACAGCGAGTATACACAGTGTAACGCTAGTTCTGCAAAAATTAAATCAATTCAATATAAGTTGTTTAGGACTTAAATCCAATATTTATATTAAGCACAATTCCTTATAAAATATTGGTTATTATTAAATTAATTTGTTCCAGTTTATAATCAAAATGATATTTAGAAAATTGAGTAAAAATTAAATCATGTTATAAAAGTAATAATGTTGAATATATGTTTTGATTCAATAATTTTTAATGTTTACTTTTACTTAACTTTATAATTATTTAATAATTTAATATAGTTAAGAATTAAGCTTATTAAAATTTGTTTAGTAGCAACTGTAATGTTTAATTACAAGTCTTTTCTAGCTTATTTATTATATAGTTAAATATAGAATCGGGTCATTAACGATGCGAGTTGTTTTAAATATTTATATTTTTATGATAACTTAATTAGATTAATTAGATTTTATGATAAATTATTGATTATGATAAATTATGATAAACTTACATGGCCATCAACTGTGCCCAATCCAACTTTTTATTATCCAGATCATTTTGCGACGTACAGTGTTCCACGGTGATACTAAACTGAAAGTTATTAAACGCTACAAATAAATAATAAAATGAGTAAAATAAGCAAACTGTTAAAATTCTACGTTTATATACCACCTTTCCGTAATAAATCGGTAATCTCTGTCTCGTGACACACGGATGGTATGCATAGACCAGTAGCCACTCGGGCGTACATACGAGCGTAGGGGCTAACTTCGTGATCGACCCAGGTGCCATTGTAGGATGTGCCTGTTAAGTTGAGAGATTGATCGATAGGGGGCAGCGGTGGCCGTATGTTTGCGAAACAGTATTTGCCCCTCACTTTCAGGCCATTGGTGTCGAGGGTTCCCGTAGTGGCCAAACACTGGTCAAAGTCGCCGTAAGCGGTGATTGTGCCCGAGAGTAGGCCCGAAGGTATGCGTCCGCTCGCGTCCAACACTACAATAAGTATTGTTTGATTAAAAAGAAACAATTAATCATAAAATTAAAGACAATAATATTTTAAAAGTTAAATAGCAACGATATTATCTGTCAGTCCAATGGTATGCCAATAACAATAAAATATTACATTTACTTATTTTCATTACAAACATTATAATTATTAAATTACAGTTCTCTTATTTGATAATACATTTAAAAATTATACTCGAGTAATAATATAAAGTCTGGTTTACAATCGATCCAAAAAGTAATTAATTTGGCCACTATTTATAGATATAGTAAATGCATTAATGTTAATTTACAGCTTATTTATATGTCGAGAGAGAGAGAGAGAGAGAGAGAGAGAGAGATTTTAATACAATATTATTTGCATAAATAAGTTAGTAATATAATATGTAAATATTAATTCACTCACTTGATACAACCCATTCTTCGTCGGTATCAGTAAATAATTTGCGCAAACTTTTGGCACAATTATCCGTAACATTTACATCGCGTATACTTTGATCCAAAAGTGGCGCATATTTATCGCCCAAATAAGCTAATGATGTGAAAAATTGACCAAATGTTTTGATCCACTTTTGATTTACCTCATCGTTACTATCAATACATTTAATACAATTGTTATATAATAAGTTTACAATTAAAAGTTTTACTAATAATTTTATTAACATTTTTATTAATTACAAAATAAAATTAGTTTAAATTTACAAGTAAACTATTATTTTGATATACTGTTCACTATAAAAAGGCTGTTCATAATGTATTTGCCTTTAATTAATATAAATATTTATTTGTAATATATTTCCGCATATATTTGCGGTTAAAATATTTTTGTGTGTATTTTTTGTTTTAATAATTGTAAAACATTTATAAATATATTTCTTAAAATATGCGGTGTTTTCTACACATCGATTAGATTTAAGACATTGAAAATATTTTAAACATATAATACATTATTTAAAATGATATTAATATCAGATAAATATTTCATTATAATTTTAATAAAATAAAAGTATATTTTTAAACACAACAATATTTATAAATACATATAATTAAACAAATTAAATAATTATAATTAATATAGACACAAAAAATGTAGTTTACATGCAAGTTTATATAAATTTGTTACCAGCATGTTTTGCTAGTTATTTAAAAGATTAGTTACAATAAAATATTGTAAAACAAACCGAAAACTAAACATCGGTCTCAATTGCCTGTTTTTTGGGTTTACCTTTTGATCTCGATGAGTTTCTGTATTGTTTTTCAACCTGACTTATAACCGGTACGCTATTCCCGGTGCTATTATTTTCAGTTAACCCGCTAGATGAATGGGAATAGTGTTTCTCAATATCACTGATTATCGGTACAGTATTCCCGGCGCTGTTATTAGCGGTCAAACCAATGCTTGAACTCGTGTAGTGTTTTTCAATACTACTTATAATCGGTACGGCATTCCCAGAGCTGTTACTATCGGTCAGTCCACTTGACGAATGGGAATAGTGTTTCTCTATTTCACTAATAATTGGGACAGAATTCCCGGCGCTGTTATTATCTGTCAGACCACCGCTTGAAATCGAATAGTGTTGCTGTGCTTTACTTATAATGGGAACGGGATTTCCGATACTATTCTTGTCTGTCAGACCACTAGACGAGTGCGAGTAGTGTTTCTCGATAGTGCTTAAAATAGGTACGGCATTCCCGGCGCTGTTATTATCGGTCAAACCACTCGACGAATTAGAGTAGTGTTGTTGGCGAAATGAATATTACCCTTGCCCTAAAGGTTATGATAAGAACAGCCAGTCTGGTGATCTGCTCACACTCATCACGAAGAGTTATCACGAATTTTATCCATGCCGTAAGGGCCGCGACAATAATAGCCTCAAACCACTCGACGAATTAGAGTAGTGTTGTTGTGCTTTACTTATAATGGGAACGGGATTTCCAATACTATTCTTGTCGGTCAAACCACTCGACGAATTACTATAATGTTCTTTTGCCTTGCTAATTAACGGCACTTCATTACCAGCGCTATTAGTAATACTCAACGATCGTGATGATTTTGAATAGTGATGTTTAACTTTGCTAATAACCGGGACATCATTACCAGTGCTGTTATTATCAGATAATGTTTTTGGCGAGTTTTCATAATGCTGTTTTACCTTGCTTATTAATGGTACCTCATTTCCAGCGCTAGTATTAGCGCTAAGTGTGTGTGGTGAATTTTTATAATGTTGTTTCACCTTGCTTATCAACGGTACCTCATTTCCAGCACTATTGCTCACGCTTAACGATCGTGATGATTTTGAATAGTGTAACTTAGCCTTGCTAATTACAGGGATATCATTACCGGTGCTATTATTATCGGTCAATGTTTTGGGCGACTGTTTGTAATGATCTTTGACTTTACTTATAAACGGGACTGAATTCCCGGCGCTATTCCTGCCATCGCTGAGCGATACCGAGGACTGGGAATAGTTTCTCCGGAAACTCGATAAGAAGGGAACCGAACTTTTTCGGACACTATTCTGATTTTTGGTCAATGATTTGGTTGACTGAAAGTAGTGTTCCTTTACTTTGCTTATTAGCGGCACTTCATTTCCAACACTATTGTTAGCAGCCAGTGCTCTAGGTGAATTAACATAGTGTTGTTTTACTTTACTTATTAAAGGTACCTCGTTGCCAGCACTATTACTGATACTTAGTGATCGTGGTGATTTTGAGTAGTGTTGTTTCACCTTGCTAATTATCGGCACATCATTACCGGTGCTATTATTATCGGTTAAAGTTTTTGGTGACTGTTTGTAATGATCTTTAACTTTACTTATAAACGGGACTGCATTTCCTGCGCTATTACTTTCAGTAAGTGTGCGTGGTGAGTTTTCATAGTGCTGTTTAACCTTGCTGATTATCGGTATTTCATTACCGGTGCTGTTATTATCAGTTAAAGTTTTTGGAGAGTTTTCATAGTGTTGTTTTACTTTACTTATTAAGGGCACCTCATTTCCGGCGCTATTACTATCGGTAAGTGTGCGTGGTGAATTATCATAATGCTGTTTTGCCTTGCTAATTATCGCAACTTCTTTACCAGCACTATTACTTGTACTCAATGAACGTGGCGATTTTGAGTAGTGATGCTTTACCTTGCTTATTATTGGTATCTCATTACTAGCATTATTGTCATCAGTTAATGAACTTGGTGAATTTTTATAGTATTCTCTGACTTCGCTAATTATTGGTATATGATTACCAACATTACTATCATCAGCAAACTTGCCTAGCGTAATTTTGTACGGCTGCTGAGCGCTGCAATTACCCTCATCACTTATATATCCCGATGACTGGTTATAGTGATTAGAAATACTAGTATCTGGCAGGGATTGTGTATAATCACCATGTTCAATTTCGGGCTCAACATATTCATCATATATATTCTCGGGATCGCTAAAATCATCATATTCATTTTTGACATCAATTTCAGCTTTGTAATCCACCGGTGGCGGCGCAGGTGGTACTTTATTTTTCTTTGATTTAAACATTATCTAGGTAATAATTATAAAATACAATTTATTATTTAAATAAATATATATATTATATAATATTTTATATTATTTATTATATTTACCAATTGCAAACACAGTAGTAGTTAGCTAAATTAATAATAGTTGGAATATTTAATTTAGCTTGTAATTATTCATTTAAGTTAATAATTAAAAGTTAATTCTTAAATTGAATAATATTCACTTGGTTGTCTATTAAATCAGAAACATTTAAACAACGTATACGTGTTTTGTTATTGTTGTCATATACCCACGCCTAACGATCTTATCAATTCATGTTGATAACAATGTGTATTTAATTATTGTTTAGCAAATATTTGATAGTAAATTGTTATAATTGTTCATAAGATTTGCTTATATTTTTCAAATTATTTATTATGAATTTGTTCATTTAAAATATTTTCATTATTTTTACTAATTAATTATTTAGTTATATAGATTATTGATGTCATTGCCGTTTTATAATTAATTAATTAATTAATAAATTCATTTTTATTTGTGTAACTATCTGTAACTAAATTGTGTTTTAAGTTATAAAATTAAAACAAACCACACATTTGTATCAATTCTAAATTTTAAATATTCATTTTGTTTACATTCCGTTTTAATACTGACTTTTATTTTACATATTATAGCATTCATTGCAACACAATTTTATAAAATATACTACAGTATATAAGCTATAATGAATATAAAATTATAATACTATTACAGTTAAATTGCAAATCATGTATACTAAATAATGTTTATAAACATCAACTCTTCAACTTATTATTTACTAAATTATAACTAATTAGAGATTATATGTTTTCATTAATTAAATAAAACCAATATTTCATCACACATATAGCCACCGATATTTTAATGTAACAAGCAAGATAAATAAACGGGCACTTGAACCTAAATAGCATACCTTTTATTTTAAGTACAATTTGGGTATTAAATGTATTTAATTAATTTTGATTAAACATCAAAACATGCACTGATTGTTACTTTCTGGTAATATACCAAAAAATTTTATACATGATCAAACAAAGTTGCACCATAGTTATTATTAATATGCAAACATCATTCTTATACATAAATCCATATTGAAATTTTACAGACTAGTGTAAAACAAATATCAAAATTAAATAATTAGAAATGTGTTTAAATATTACCACAATCAAAATATATTATTTGGCAGAAATTGACATTTTAATTATAAAATCATTATAAATATTGACAATTGTATTTTTATAAATACAGTGCATCTGGATTCGTGAACAATATAATTTTTCTTATCTTAACAATTAGATAACATTTAACATTAAAACAAACTATGTTAAGAGGAATTACTTTGTCCGTTGTAATTGTACTGATCTGTGGTGGGCTGGTATCAGCCAATTACGACCCTGATGATGATGCATTTGTAAAGCTATTTTGCGACCCTGGTAAAACAGACTCCGCTATTATAGGTAAAATAATTGATTGCGAAAATAATTACAAAAAAGTCCTGTCGGCCGATCTGAACGCCCTCCGTAATAAGGTGAAATTAATTTACAATTTTTACTAATAACTTAATGATATAAATTTGAATTGCTCAAAGTAATATTTATTAATATTTTACTAATTGATTAAGTAATTTTATTTATTTTAGTTGGATAAGATTAGTCACGAGAAATGTCTTAAAAAGGCTGGTGATATGAGCGCGTATAAAAAGGTAGATTTGACCAAGTCCGAGTATAAAACCTTATTGATTGAGACTTGCGATGAGGGTTACGATAAATGCGTTCTGGATTTGATTAAAAATGATACAAAATTCAACCAAGATGTTCAAACAGCTATAAAGCAGCGAAACCAACAGGAATTTAAAAAATTACTGGTATTACTCTGCTCATGATCTAGATTTATGTAATTTAACTTATTTTATGTTTTGAATAGAAATGCGAAACTGATGTGGTTAAGAAATAATCAGTCCTAAATCACCTTGTATTTTAATGTTGATTTTATTTGGCCTATCACAATATTTAGTGTATGTTTATTGCAGTATAATACAGTGCAACCTCTCTTGGGGCAACTTCTCTTGGGGGAACCCCTCCTCATAGGGAACTGAACTGAAATCTTTGTTGGATTTCCTATACTTATAATGTTAAAATAACCTCTCTTAGGGGAACTTCTCGGTAAGGAATACCTCCCCATTAGGAACGGATTTATNTGTTAAAATAACCTCTCTTAGGGGAACTTCTCGGTAAGGAATACCTCCCCATTAGGAACGGATTTATAGAGATTAAGATAAAACTTCCACTCCCTATAAGGAACAAAGATAATCATAAGCACATGATATGTAAAGTATTTAAAATATTTTCAAACCTAAGACTTTAAACAAATAAATAACACATTTTCATCTGAAATTTCATTCATAAACATTAAATTCATAGTTTGATTAGTGAATTATTATACTCAAATGTCCTATTTTATATCCAGAGACGCATTCGATGATTAAATGTTTAAACAATTGGACAAAATTAAGACTAAATCATTTAATTGTAATTTTAATACAGCTAAACAAACGAATATTACTGATTATTTTCAATAATTGATATTATTAATAAACATTTTCAAATATTAATCAAAATAAGACATTTTTAGTCAAACCTCCCTTGGAGGAACCCTCCCTATAGGGAAAATCATTTAATTGTCATTTTAATACAGCTAAACAAATTAAAATTGCTGATTATTTTTAATAATTGATATTATTAATAAACATTTTCAAATATTAATCAAAATAAGACATTTTTAGTCAAACCTCCCTTGGAGGAACCCTCCCTATAGGGAACACTTTTGCCGTGCAACTGGCCGTTCCCTATGGAGAAGTTGCACTGTATATCCTCACAAGTCATTATAACTAATTAAATACATTAAACAAATTACTCGTTTATTACCCTATTAACAAATAAAACAAATTGACCAGCAGTCTTTTGCGGTAAATAAATATTGCGATTAACACCAAATTCACTGCCATTGAGATCAATGCGATGGCAATCCAATGGGTATAGTTTGTGCCGTTGGGTTCGGGTATTAATTGAGTGATATTTACTAATGAATCCAATTTATGCGATTTTCCACAATTTTAAATATGGTAAAATATAATATTAATACCATTAGGTACACACTGGTGGGCACAGGTGTTGGTTTCGTAATAATTGTGATTCATTTGTTGCTTATCTGCGCTCATAATCGTCATAAAGTAGTTGTGAGACTCATTGGTTATGACCACTGTTTGTATGGCATTAGCGGATGCGTTGCCTTTTAAAGACAATCGCATGATTTTCTTCTCACTGTTTGACACCCAATACACGGATCCGTTGAACACATCCATCGATGAACAGTCGCCGAAGTGTTGTTTCGATTGTTTCAATGTTTTCCTATTATTTCCCATATAATCAATAGATGACAACGAATGCAATTCATTATCAATGCATACAATGTAATGCATTTCAATGCTATGGTTATATAAATTCTGCGTTATAAGCATTGAAAAGTTTTTAAAAGTTTAAAACTTATTTCAATGCTAACGACTGTAAACTTATACAATAATACGAGCTATAAGTCATGTAATGCTTTGTCTCGTGAAGTGAATTACATTTAAATCACAATTAACTCATTATTTGATTGTTTGGTGTATTTTTGTATTGAAATTACTTTTTGGACAGCTTTTGGGATCAATTCGAGTGATGTTTGCCTTCAAGTCTTTGTTAATCAAAGGCTGTCTTAGGTATGGATTGAACACTGGTTTCAATTGACATCCAATTAAAACTAATTATAATTGCATTTCATGTAAACGTATGGCAAACAGCGGTCCACTGTTGTTGTCGTTAGCCGTCGGCGCCAGACATCAGTACATGAATGACAACATGTGGTCAGTGAACGTTACGTCACCTCAAGTGGCCAAACGTGTGATCAGATCTGGCAATCATTCCAGTGTTTATGAAGTATTGTGTGAATTGATGGAAAGGCCGACACCTGTGCCTACACTAGTGCTACAGTCGGGCGTTGACGTCGAGGCCGTCAAAATCATTCACTCCAGTCGTCAGCCAAACGCCACCAATAAGTGTGTCGGCCATACGTGCGGCCACTTTTCGGCCCTATGCCTACCGCTGGCCGTAAGATCGCCGGGCTATATGTGCGGCTGTCCCGGGGCTCAGACCTGGAACGGTAGCGCCTGTTTAGGGCAACCGCCGACCGCAGGCCCGGCGCCCACCACTCACTCAGCGGGCAATCGGCAATCGTCACAATACTGGGCGCCGATAGAGCTGTCAATGCCGTCGCTGTTTAATGCAATTCAGAGACTGTTGAGCTATACTGGACTCGACATCAAGACCTCAATACTTGTGTCGCGAAACCTATTCGAGGGCTCCTTCTCTATGGATGTGTTCGGCGATCAACTCTATTGGTCCGACAGTCAGAACAAAGCTGTTTACGTAATCAATAAGAAGGGAGTGTTAGGTGTGAATGAGTTGACACTCGTTAACGCCGTTACCGATATCGAGAAAATCAAAGTGTTGGACAGTCGACGGCAGACAAATGTGACGAAACGGTGCTCACATTCCCGGTGCGCTCACATGTGTCTACCCGTACAGCGAGACTATCGGTGCGATTGCCCTAAGAATCGGTTCCAATTCAGTGACGTCTGTAACGATGAAACGACGGTTAGTATAAGAGTTATCATGTGTTTAGAGTCTGTGGTTATTATTAGTAATAATTTACAGCTAATTACTATTGTTTTATAACTTATTTTATGACATACTTTAAGACAATCGCTAATTGTTTGGTCCTATTTTGCAGACAACTGCGAGGCCAGTGATGACGAGCGCAGGGATGACCACTACTATGGCGGCGATAACTCTCGAACCGATTGGCGCCACGCATGCCATCCATAGCCGACTGTTTGGCGCGTTGTGCAAAGTATTGCCGATACGGGTGGCCGGGTGTGTGACCACGCGTGATGCTCAGGGCGATCGCGTACTGGTGGCCGGCAACTACATGAACGACACCCAATGGGAGGCGTGGACCGAGACGGCCACACCCGGCCAGAAGGCTACTGTTGCCAACTGTCTGGTGATCGCCGACAGGACTTTTTACATTACATACCATATGGAGCCGCGCGGACACGATAGCGACGACGAGGAAAGAGTGGCACAGTTTCTGCAGGCGGAGCTCATTAAGGCTCTGCCGGGCCACTGGACATCTCACGTGACAGTACACTCGAGTCGTCATCGACGCCACTCCCCTGACGTATGTACTTTATACCATAATTCATCATGAAAGTACGATGCCCGTTCCTAATGCTAACGCTGGCCCCGCTGGCCTGGTCACCATTTAATATGGAAACGATAGACCATAGTTAGGGGTCTTTAAAAATGTTGTCCATATTTTTTTAAAACATCGGGATCGGGAGTAGTGACCACTTTTATCGGGAAAATTTACTCTAATTAAAAACTTATTTAAGTTATAAATGTGTCATATTATATATCAATAGAAAGGATTTGATGAGGGGAATAGGGATCTGAAAAAATTTCGTAATTCGAATATCGAGTAAATAGTTATTTAAAAAATAAAACATGTATTACATTTTTTGTACGTTATTTATGCTATAAACGTTATTTGTGATGTGATTTGTCTTTAGTTCTATCTAAGGATCTTTCATAGCAAATAATTCATATTATGTTAAATGGTGACCAGGCCAGCGGGGCCAGCTTAGCATTAGGGGCTGGCATCGTACTTTAATATTAACCTTGATAATATTAATTAATGTTCATTTATATCTAGATCCCGATGCACCTAAAGCCATACGAATTGGGGTTTCATTTGAAAAAGTTTGAATACAGCGCTATTTGTTTCTATGCCCGGGCGGCCAGCGATGTAACCATGCACTGGAAATATAACGAGTGCACGAAAAAAGCTGGCGCTACTAGTTAGATAATTGCCATTCAGCCCCACGTTATTTATTTTATTTTTAAATTGAATTAAAATAAATAATTATTGAACAAAAATTGTGTTTTTCAATTTATAACGTAAAGTTAAGTATGAATACAATCTCTATGAAGACAAACATACATTGCTCTCTAGTATTCCTGACGTACGTGCGATACCGACCCGACACAAGTGTATGCATTACTCAGTTGTACGGAAGGATCAATGAGTCAGCCGTTGATGAGTTTGTATCCTTTTGGATCGGGTTATATAAAATGGATCAAGCTCAGTTTGCTATAACTGCTTACAACCAAATGTCTAGCTTTACCAAAATGACCATGATTAGTCACTATAGAAATAGTTATGGTGTTTATATTGATGTTAAACTACAGACACTATTGCCCAGTCCTTATCGTACGGCGTGTTATGATTACGGGTCTAATGATAGACGAGATGACAGATCGGCGCCCAAATCGCGCACTAAATGTATGGTTGAAGTGATGGCACGGATGGAGCGGTAAGTGTGCGAACACAACGACTACTTGAGTTAAAACCATTATAACTTAACACTACTATAATAAGCAAGGCTTTGCAAAATAGTTTTTATTATACTTCAAATAGTAACTAGTATATAATCGTTAGTAAAAATGGTTAATGATTTCACATTATAATTGTATAAATTAATCATTAAAACGCAAAATACTGACATAAAATACAATATATTATATCAAATAATCACATGTTTTAGTGAAAATTGTCTCTCAATAGCGATAATTATGTCAATACTGTAATAGATATGAGATTTTGTTATTAGATTAGAAGTGATTTATTTTGATTTCGAAATATTAATACATTATCTTTGAAAACATACAACAAATGCTTGTTTTAAAACAAACTTTCCTTTTCATATAAAATTTTTATAATTATAAATTTAATGTTATATTAAGTTATAATAAATAAACAACAACTATAGTATAACAAGTGTACAATCGACGCGCGAGTAATCAACGCATACACACTATGCTTTAATGCAATGCAAGCATTTTATCAAATTTGAGGGCAATTTTTAAATATTTAATTTTTTCTATGGGGGAGTATATGGGAGAGGGTTTTATATCGATTTCACCAAATTTGAGCGCAATTTTTGAATTTTTTATTTTTTCTATGGGAGAGTATATGGGGGAGGGTTTTCTGTTTTGGCCATTATCTCGAAAGTTACATCATAGGATTTTTTCTTACTATTACATTCCTATTCTACTTTTTGAAGCTCTACACGATAGGCATTTCAAATTGCTTGCACAAAAATAATGGTCACCCTCGGAACGAATTGTATAGATTACTCGGAACAAATTAAATACAAACAACGTTATTATAATACATTAATATGTACATTAATAAATTCACCTCTCTGGTTTATGTCCCAATAAGACATAAACTGGTTAATAACAAATTAATGGCAATTTGAATAAAAAATATATTTTATATATAACTTAATTGACACTAAAATTCAAATTAAAGTAAAATCAATGTTTAATTTTTCACAAGAATTGTTCACATATTTTACACAAAAAACTATTTCCCAAAAAATACGGCACACGATAAACAATACTCAACACAACCACTCATTCATTGGTTTTGTAGTAAAAATAAACACCGATTGTAAACACAATAATACAAATCACACCAAAAAGTGCCACAAATTTAGACACCGATGTCCTGCCGGGAGGGGGTAGGGGTCGTGTCCATCCACTTCAGGCTCGGGTAGTGGTGGCGGCGTTCGTGGCATCGATTCCTGACGGTAAAAGTAGCCATTTTAGCGGTAAGCGTGGGTAACCCCGCCCTCCAGTGGTGGCAACGGTTCAGTCGGTTCCTCGTAATCATAGACCGATCTTTTACTGTCTCTCGTCGACCGACCCCTGGATCTCATCGCCGGACCATTGGTTTTGGTAGCCCTCGACGGCGCCGCCGGCGGAGCCAAACCTGATTGTACGGCCCCTTCGACGCCCTCCAGACACCACCGATGGTGAGCCCACCAAACGATTAGCATATAGTTCACGGCATTAATGTCGGCGGCAGTGATATCGATAGGCACCCGACCCGCCAGCGCTCCCGTTCCCGACTCTCGCAACTGACTCAACGCAAAGTAAATGTCTCTCAAGCGGCCGATTATACACCGCGTGTTAAACACTTGATTGATGTCTACGGGACCCCTGTATCTGCTGGGCGTCGGTACCCCACTCGCCGGTCGCTGTCGTATATCCCGTCCGAAGTCGACAATACTGACCATCAGATCAGAGCCCAAGAGTTCGGGTGACGGCGGAGGCGCCGACCGGACCTCACGCTCGACATCCGTATCATTGATCCAATCGATGCGATACTGATTCCCAGTCATCAATTCATGTCTACTATTTGTTATTTTTTAAGTGTTTTTATTTTGATTTTAAAATTTATACATTTTATTGTTATAAATAAAATAGAATTTGATATTTTAGATCACTTGAATTGTTTTGTTAAAAAACAATTTTGAAAAACTTATTTTGGTTCTTGATCAATTTAATATTTCGGTATTTTATTTATCTTAATTAAATTCAATAAATCATATTTATTTTTAACATAATTTATTATAGTTTAAAACACGTTCGGTTTGAGAATCAGCTTATGTTGAATGCAAAGTCTGCATAGAAATCAATAAATTTAATTCACTTTATTTAACGTTTAAATTAATGTACAAACAACTCACGATCCTATAAACTAGGGTACCAAAACGTGTCACGCTAACCCGTGATTCACGCTCACGCACGCTCACGAGCCGTGATCGTGCGTGAGCGTGAAAATTTTTTTAGGACTCGTGAGTGAGCGTGAATCACGATTAGAATCTCACTCACGTCACTTACGACACGTAGTTATAGTACTACAGAAAACATGCCAAATCATTATTAAATCCTTCAAAATCTAATCATTTATTTTTAATTTGGTCAAACTATGATGTATATTAACCTAATGACTAGAAAAATTGCATGTACACGTGCATTTAGAGATCCATAGCATAAATTGAATTACGCGCCTACAATTATCGTGAGTGACGTGAGTGATCGTGCGTGAGTAAGTTTTTAAGCCTCGTGAGCGTGCGTGCACGTGAATAAATCTCACGTGAGCGTGAGTGATTGTGACTGAAAAATATGAAAATTTGGGGCACTACTATAAACCACATTCTTCATATATGAAATCATCTCACGCTCAAAACAAATACAAAGCAATCATATGATGCTCTCAACTGTTCCCGACGTACGTGCGATACCGACCCGACACAAGTGTATGCATCACTTAATTGTACGCAAAGATTAATGTATCAGCCATTGCTAAGTTTGATATGTTTTACATTTACCTATATGACACGGATCATGCTCAATTCGCAATCACAGCCCACGATGAATTGGCTTTTTTACCAAAATGGCCATGATTAATCGAAACAGTAAGCAATACGTTGTTTATATTAAAGCATACGTACAGACACTACTTTCCCGTAGCATTGCCAAACATAAAAGAATTTCCTGTAATATAAAGTAATTTTCACATAATACAGGAAGAAATTTTCCTGTACACTAAAAAATACAGGAATAAATATTTCAAAAATAAGCTGTAATACTGTAAAATACAGGAATTTTTGGCAATTTTTTCACATTTATACAGGTTGTTCAAAATATTATTTGACAACACTACTCCCCCGTCCATATCGTACGGCGTGTTATGATTAGGGGTCTAATGATAGAAGAGATGACAAATCGCTGCCCGAATCGCGCACTAAATGTATGGTTGAAGTGATGGCACGGATGGAGAGGAAAGAGTGCGAACACAACCACTACTGGAGTTACCATTTAGTCAACACTACTAGTCGTCACAATTTGAGGGGAAATAACGGCACCAATTGTACCGTTCGGCCCGACTATCGGCGTCTACACCGCGAGTGTCCCATAGATTGCAACACTTATATCACAGACATCGGCGGCACATCAATTAATGGATCCATTTCTATGGCCGATGATTAAAAGATGATACATGATCTTTATATAAATTATTTAATTACAAATTGAAAAGTAAATTCCAAAACGAATCTACCGGACTCAGTGTCCACTCGGCTATCGGTTACGTGTTGGCTAAGTGTGTGTATTTAGTAATTTGACGAGATAGTATTACCAGGATATCCCTTAATTGACACTGTTAACTTGCCGGGCATATTTTTCCACCAAGGTGACTCAGAAAATCTATTAATAAATGTAAATTTCATTTTGGTATCCCTTAATTGACACTGTTAACTTGCCGGGCATATTTTTCCACCAAGGTGAGTCAGAAAATCTATTAATAAATGTAAATTTCATTTTGGTATATAATTCATTTTGGTATCCCGTAATTGACACTGTTAACTTGCCGGGCATATTTTTTCACCAAGGTGAGTCAGAAAATTTATTAAGGAATGTATAATTCATTTTGGTATCTCGTAATTGACACTGTTAACTTGCCGGGCATATTTTTCCACCAAGGTGAGTCAGAAAATCTATTAAACAATGTATAATTCATTTTGGTATCCCTTAATTGACAATGTTAACTTGCCGGGCATATTTTTCCACCAAGGTGAGTCAGAAAATCTATTAAGGAATGTATAATTCATTTTGGTATCCCGTAATTGACACTGTTAACTTGCCGGGCATATTTTTCCACCAAGGTGAGTCAGAAAATCTATTAAACAATGTATAATTCATTTTGGTATCCCTTAATTGACAATGTTAACTTGCCGGGCATATTTTTATTATTAAGGAATGTATAATTCATTTTGGTATCCCGTAATTGACACTGTTAACTTGCCGGGCATATTTTTCCACCAAGGTGAGTCAGAAAATCTATTAAAGAATGTATAATTCATTTTGGTATCCTTTAATTGACAATGTTAACTTGCCGGGCATATTTTTCCACCAAGGTGAGTCAGAAAATTTATTATTGAATGTAAATTTTATTTCGGTACCCTTTAATTGACACTGTTAAAATGCCGGGTTATTTTTACCACTTAGATGTATCAGAGAATCTATTATCAAATGTGAATTTTATTTCGGTAGCCATTAATTGACTCTGTTAACTTGCCGGTTCTTTTTTACCACCAAGGTGGATCAGAAAATCATTTACCGAATGTGAACGATTCTATAAACCACATTATTCTTAGCTGAATTGTGGTTAAAATTGATACAATAATTCATTGATGGGATTAGTTATACGCGTAGAACTAATTACGCTTGAGAGTCAATCACGTGTGAAATAGCATTTCACTTATCAAAACATGGTAACACATTGTGTGTCCAATTATTAGTGATTTATAAGTGAAGACAAAAATATTATTTCAATTATTTCAACTAATAAATTACGGGCAATAAATACTCGATTTGCTTCGTCTAGTCATTATTAATGCTCTAATAGATTCAATAATTTTAATTTAAAGTTGTAATTTTTATTTTCAATAAAACTATACATATTATTTATAATATGGATATAATGTGGGGTTAATTACAATCATAATTAAAAACACAATAGAAATATAATAATAGTTAATAAATGTTAGAATCCGTTGAATTGATTGTAACCCGTCGTCAGCTCTAGAGGTGTATTAACCAGTGTTTCCCTGTCTTTGCGAAATATGGCCACAAAATTCTTGCCTGATTTGCTATAAATTAATGTATGAAAGTTATTAATAAATAGACATTGGACAAAGCATAATGGTATTAATTAAAATAAATGTTTTATCATCAGTATAACTAATTAAATAGATCAAACAAATTACTCGTTTATAACCTATTAACAAATAAAACAAATTGACCTACGGCCTTTTGCGGTAAATAAATATTGCGATTAACACCAAATTCACTGCCATTGAGATCAATGCGATGGCAATCCAATGGGCAAAGTGTGTACCGTTGGGTTCGGGTATTAATTGAGTGATATTTACTAATGAATCCACTTTATGCGATAAATTTAACGTATAATGATGATCATGTACAATCAATTGGTTAGGGATTGCATTCCTCGACATTATTACTTCAGGGGTTATGTCCGCCGTTGTGGCCATCCCTGAGTTCCATATCAATGGTCTCGAAATTGTCTATTAAAAAACAATAGATATATTTTTCCACAATTTTAAATATTATAAAATAACATATTATTCTAAATCACTGTTTTTGTTGTTATATAATAATAGGACATCACATAAACTAACCCTATGTTTATCACCACAAATGGGTGTGAATTGGTTGGCATTCTTATCACAAACGCACCGATAGTCTCGCTGTACGGGTAGACACATGTGAGCGCAGCGGGAGTTTGAGCACCGGTTCGTGCTATTCATCTGCCGGCGACTGTCCAACACTTTGATGTCCTCGACATCGGTAACGGCGTTAACGAGTGTCAGCGCACCGACCCCTAACTGTCCACTCTTATTGATCACGTAAACAGCTTTGCTCTCACCGTCGGACCAATAGAGTTGATCCCCGAAGACATCCATAGCGACGGACATTTCGAAGTATTTTTCGGACACAAACACTGTTGTAAAGTCCAGTCCCGTATAGTTCACTGAATACAACGCATGGACAGTCATATCAATCCAATAGACTACCTGTGCGTCGATGTCTAGGGCTATAGTGGCGGGTGTTTTTGTGGCCTTTGACAACACAAACACATCGGAGCCGTCCTGATTGGCCCGCATTATACGACCCGACTGTTCACTATCTAAGAACATATTGTAGCGGATCTGAGACCACACCAGCAGTCCGTGTATGGGATCGACGGACACATCCGCCTGTATATCGTTATGTTTGATCACATCATAGCTATAGTACTGGTCTTTCTGACCAATACTGACGGCTACTATGCCTTTAGGCACCGATATGTAGAGCAAGTCGTGAATCCAATCTATTGCTAAACTTTGCAGATCAGGGACGCTAATATAGTTGTATTCAAAAATAACCATGGGCGTCTCAAACATCGATGGCTTCGTCCTGTCCAATGGGGCCCCGTATACGACCTTTCGGTCATTGGTGCCATTGATCTCCAGCCATACCATAAGGTTCTTGTGGTAATTGTAATCAAATTTACGGATTGAATCAGATTTCAAATACAGATGATTAGGTTGTATGTGATTGGTGTGAATGTCAGTCATATTTGGCAACATATAAATGCCTCCACTATTAATAGTAAACAATAGTTTCGTGTCGTTGTCTAACACCGGGTTCTGCCGGTCAGACTGCGTGCCCAAGTCAACAGTTGGCGGTGCGCTTATACAGGCGCTACCCGTCCACATCTGGGCCTCAGGACAGCCGCACGTATAGCCCGGCGAACCGGTGGCCAGCGGTAGGCATATGGCACCGGATTGGCTGCACGTATGGCCGACACATTTATTGGTGACATTTGGCTGACGACTCGAGTGCACTATTCTGAATGTGTCCACAATTACGCCCGACTGTAGCACTAATGTAGGCACCGGTGTCGCCGACCCTTCCCTGTCCTTATGTTTACTGATCCGGAGAATTGTTTTGTTCTCGCCGTCAGTCCAGTAGATGTGATCGCCGAAGAGATCAATGTTAAATACCTCGGGGTTTTGTACTGGGAATGTGTGCAGAACTCGCCTATCGGTGCCGTCGTATCTGACACTCATTATAGAGCACTGGGAGGGCTCGGGCTGATGCATATCGAGCCAATACACACGCTTATCGGCCATATCGAGAGTCAGCGTATTTCTCGGCAAAGTGAATAACTCGTGCACAACGAACGGCGATTCAGTCAACAGTTTGCGGTCACTGCCATCCTGTCCGGCCCGCCATATCTGGCACTGAACGCCGGTATATCTCTCGTATCCTAAACCCGTTTCAAACGTTTTGCGGTTAAAGTCGGTCCAGAATATAAACGACTCGTGCGGATCGACGCGTATGTCTTGAATGGCATAACCGGTGTTTATGGGCAGCACTGGCGATGTCTGGTTGACGGGCGCCGACAGGTTTACGACGTTAATGCCTGTATCTCTCGTACAATCAGGAGGTTTGTCGCACACGGGATAATAGGCCAGTGAGTGGACCCAATCCACGGCCACTGTCATACCGGTCGTATTGACGAGTGTCGTAACACTGGTGTTAACGTTCATTGCATTGGGCGCCGACCCGAGTACAGGTGCCCCGACTATATACCTTGCATGCGATGATCTGTCGGATAAACCGGATTTAATGCCGACCAAAAAATTGCCGGAAAGGCTGTAGTCAACGGCTGTGATGTATTGATCCGTTTTGTACATAAACTCCGACTCCATGTAATACATGGGTAGGTTAGCGGTGGCCGACAGTCTGGCCAGTCGTAGGTCACGCTTACGGCCGGCGAATAGCAGTAACGACTCGCCGGTGGCCAACAGGGCTGCGATGGCACTAGTATTCTGACTCTCGTCGGGTACTGTCGGCCACGAAATCTGTAGTTTAGGTTCTGTACAGGGGTTGAGTTGATCCGTGTCTGAGCACAGGCACCGGTGGCCACGGTTACCATTAGGCACACACTGGTGGGCACAGGTGTTGTTTTCGCAATAGTTGCGACCCATTTGTTGCTTATCTGCGCTCATAATCTTTATAAAGTTGTCGTATATCTCAGTGGTTGTGACCACAGTTTGTACGGCATTAGCGGTTGTGTCGCCTTTTAAGGACAATCGCATGATTTTCTTCTCACTGTTTGACACCCAATACACGGATCCGTTGAACACATCCATCGCTGAACAGTCGCCGAAGTGTTGTTTTGATATTTTCAATGTTTTCCTATTATTTCCCATATAATCAATGGATGACAACGAATGCAATTCATTATCAATCCATACAATTGTTTTTGTCGCAAAGTCTATGGCCAGACATACGGGAAGTTTTATTTCTTTATATACTAAGATCTTAGGATCAGATCCGTCTTCACTGCACCGATAGATGACAGCTCTTCCCTCCCAGACTTGATATTCAGTCCACACGACAAACGACTCGTACGGATTGACCGCAATATTGCCCGTCTTATAGTCGGTGGACCTATTGCTGGTCAGAGCGTACGGCACTTCCGGATGGCGGACATCCATCACAAACAGATTGTTTTCATTGAAATAATAGATGAGATTATGGACCCAATCGATGGCTACATCGGTCTCTGCACTGCACTTACCGATCATAACCGTCCGCTTATACACATGTATGAGAAATCGGGTGCCGTTCTGGTCGTCCATTTTGATCGCGAACTCAGACATATATATGGCATACGATGACCAACGGGTCGACCACACGAAGTAGTTGTCGGCGATATCAATGTCCAGAGTTTGGACCCAATAATGTGGTAAAACTAGTTTTGTGGCGTTTTCGCTAATAATCATCGGTTGGTTATTGTCATCGCTGATGAAGTCATAGCTGATCCCATTGGCGGCGCTGTTGAACAGTATGATTGGATGCGGGATTTTGGTGCTATTCCGACCCGAGTGGCCGCATCCCATGTCTGTCCCCTTCCCGATAGGTCTCTGATCCGCGTGAATGACCACAATATTCACGTATATTATTAATACGTAAACTGTTTTAAACATTTTTATTTAGTTTATATTTATTTATTATTATTTGTAAACTTTAAACACTACTAATTAAAATTGTACAATATTAATAAATGTTATAATAGTTATTATGAGACACATTATTGACACACAATTAAATTAATTTTACAACTTATAAAGCATTTATATTTTGAAAATTTTTATCCTTATAAAACACTTTTAGCACAAACTTAATTAATAAAAATAAATCAAATAAAAGTTAAATAAAATACCAAATAAAATATTAATAGTTATTATTATAAATTATATTTTGTTGTTATTATTGTTATTGGTAAAATATCTTTTAATAACAAAATAATAAATAAAAAATACACGAAATAATCTTTTATTTTGCAACTAAACAGTATTACAAGATTACAATGCAATGAAAACTTTAAAACACTTTCACTGTGTATTAGATGTATGGATACATTACTATAAATATTCACAGCAACACATGTGTGTCGTGTAGTTTAGCGCAAGATTACATAAAGTAAAACTAGTTGAACAACATTTACTAAACGAGATGTTTTTGTTTTAATTAAATACTAGTTGAAATCAAATAGCATTGAACTCGTTACAATTTGTTTAGATGCCTGGCATAGGTTTATGACATTTACATGATGGGTAAATTGCCATTGAACTCACCTATGTCAAGGGGAGAGGGTTATTAAACGGACAGGGAATTTCCGTATATATATCTTTTCTATTATATTTATTATTCATTAATTAAATACTATTTATTCAGTGATTATATTTAATATTAATTTTTAGAGTCTAAACATTAGACAAAACAAGTTTATTTTGTAATATAAAATATAGTATTAGTATTATTATTTAATTAATTAAGATTAATAAATTCAAAAGTATTTAATCTATAGCGTTTAAAATATGTGATTAATACACAATTATTAAGGTATGATTCGCGCCAACACTGCAATAGGTTTAATAAATATGGCAATTAGTAGAAGACTGATTGCTAGTGTCACCAGTCCTATGACAAGCCAATGGCCCCGCGATTTACTGCCATCGGTTACCATTGAAACCGTATTATTTTGTAATTTTAAATAATTATCCGACTTATTGACCATAAATGTTGTGTTTTGTTCATCAATAATATCTGTGGTGTTAATCATTGTTGCCTAAAAAATATAACCCAAAAATGCATTTCGACATTTACGACAGGCCTTACAACACATTTCGATATATGCCTAAGCTCGTGTCAATAAACCTTTATTCTTAACAATTTCTGAAAATTATATTATACTTTAAATATATTAAATGAAAATTATATAAGTTGTATTAATTGTATATTGTTCTATATTGTATACATTATAATATAAATATTATATTGTATACTTTTGTGACGGAAGTCGGGTTCGCGTAAGCTTCGGGAACCCTAACGACCCGTCGGACGGTAGTTAACGACCAAAGTCTTGGGAACGACGAGGTCTACCGTCGGAATGTCGGATGCGTTGAGAGGTTGTGGTGAAGTGTGAACGAAGTCGGAGACTGGACTGCATGTACGAGTGGTTTGCCGACGAGATAATACGATGGGTAACGAGTGTATGAGTGGGCGACTCTCGGCCGAGCACTGGTAGACACGGAGTATAGATACGAGTGACTTGACTTCGATCGGATGCGAAGTCGGACTGTTGAATGAATGGGTGCACGAGTTTATAGGTATGTGTGGCCGAGACCTGCGAGCCGAGGCGAGGTCGGACTGAACGCCGTGTAGGCGAAGTCGGGCGAAGAGTGACAATGAATGGATAGAGTGTGGCCCGACTCCGGGACGGAGTCGGGCAGAGTAACGGACAGCGATTTGTATTGTGAACTCTCGTTAGTTTATTAACGTATTTTACAGGCATTTTGTCACGAATTAATCTATAGTTATGTACAGTATTTATGATATACGAAGTAATGATATGTTAGGTATAGGCGTTGGACAGCGGCATGTTTGGTATGAGTGTACAGCTTATGTTTTGTATGAGATAAATACGAATAAGACATTGGAGTGATTATCGGTAATTGTGGTCAGAATCGGGAAATACATGGTTTGGTTTGAATGCGGAAATAGTGGTAAAAACTGGTCGTTGAGTGCATTGAATGCAATGTTTGAGAAAAGGATTAGGTCTGCGATAAGGGTGTCGAGGATTAAGAGTGGGGGCAAAGGTTTACATCAAAATTTGGAAATGAAATGAGTTAAACAATGGTATTTATAGGAAGAATGAATTGTCTTATGATATTCCTCTGGATGTGCTGGAGCTGAAGACGTTTTCCCTCAGACTTTACTTATAATTTATAAGTTATAAACCTTAACTAAATTTAACTACTAAATATATTAAACACATTTTTATTTAGTTCATAACTTGAGCTGCAAGTAAAGTATATGATACTAAAGCTACATTATGTGCATATTTAAATGTAATATTATATTTAAAACCAATAGTTTATATAAAATTACCATTTGCTCGGGTAAACCATTGGACACACAGTCACTACCACTCCAAGTATCTGTGGTCTGACAATAACAGGTATAGTTATTGGGGGCACCGGTGGGCAAACAGAGCCGATCGCCGCAGTTATTGTTAAAACATTTATTGGGGGCCATGGGTTGGCGCCACTTTCCCACTATGTCAATTGTCTCAATATCCAATCTCGATAGTTCTGGCCATTGTGTCTCATTAAAATCTGGTGTTATGATTAAAATCGTACGAATGCTAAGCAATCGCAAAGTGTGATCATCCCTACCTGTCCAATAGGTTATATTGAGCCAATAGTAGACAAGGGCGGTTCTGCCCGGGTTCGGGATGTCAATAACGTCAAAATGTCTTACCAAGATATAGCCGTTTAATGGGGGACGTAATTTCTGGGAGACCCAAAACCATATGGTTCGGGACATCAATAACGTCGTGAAATTGTGAACATATATGTATTATATAGAGACGTAATTGATGTGAGACCAAGATGGCCGCCATCAAAGTCTTACCAAGAGATTGTTGATGGGGTCATTCACAAACAGCATTACATGTACTGTTGTTTATGAATGGCCTATTGTGTACCTCTACATTATTGCATCATCATGAAATAGCAGGTAAGTATGTTATACTCTACCTGTACATTTTTGATGTAATTAAGTATTATATATTATTAATAAATAAAAAGTTACAGTTTTTTCGATTCAAATTTAAATTTTTATTTTTGTTTACAATTTAATTACAATGATTTAGAATATCTTGTTTAAAGGTTAATAGCTTACAAATTTCATTTTCAGTCAATTGAATGGATGAGTCTTTTATCAGTCCTATGGGGTCCGTTTTCTTCAAACTAAGAATCGAGAGATACTTCTTCTTCGGGTGCTGGTCATAAGTGATAACCCGTGTGCCTTTGTTCAATTGAATTGGAACTGATTCCTCCAAATAACCACACAATTCTTCAAACTCTTCGGGTCTTAAGTTGACGCCACGTTTAGTCATTTGACTCTTACCATCTAAATCAAATGCTGATCTGATGTCGATGAAATGGTTGCCATTCAATTCGGACACATGAATGTGTTTCGAGTTTCCTTTGCTTTCGGCAAACATTTTGTTGAATTTAGTATTGAAAGACATTTTGTTGGCACGCAATAACAAATGACACAAAAGTAATGTAAAGCTTAGGTAATGCAAAAGCAAACTGTTCTGTGTTTAGTGCAGGTGTTAGCGCTTATATACTAGTCATATGAGTAGTGCTTATCGCTGATTGGCTTAAGGCTTACTGCTGATAACAGCGCGCTTAACGCTGATTGGCCAACAGGAGCGTCATTGTTTAATGCTAGAAAATTCGAGAGAGCTCTAGAAAGCAGTATAAAAGCAGTAACTGAGCGGCCTTAACTTTATAGTCAAAATGGCAGCTACTCTGTATTCAGACTATTTTCTCAAATTATCACGTAATAAAAACGTCAGTTTATACTCAGTTCACCACTATAAGAGTAATTCATTTAGTTCTTATGTGCTCATCGGATCAAAGCGATCTACATGTTATTTGTCGCCCAGTGATTTAATCTGGCTCAACAGACACGGCTTTACCAAAACATCAGTATTGCGTCATTGCAAAAAATACCAAATTAAGCTCTATTGTGAAAACAACTATTTGTTTGGTAAAGTCATCACCAAAAATTCAGTGAAAAAATTTAATCTCAAGTGGAAGGAATTTAAAGTGATGAAATCAAAAGAGCGGGAGATCTTATCAGCAATCGATTATCTACAATACGATCACAAAAAGACTGTCACTTCATTTAAGCGAAAGCGGTCACCCGAAGAAGACGACCACAAAGACATTAGTGTGTTGAGCAGAAAATCACAAGTCGAAGACAAAGATATTGACGAATTGGTGGACCGCTTCGAGAAGTTATCAATTGCCGACATTGGCGAAGACCCTAATTGTGTGAATATTTATTAATAATGGCTACAATTACTAACATTTCAATGTCTGCTAATCTTAATTGTACTATTGATTTAAGACATTTTACTCTAAATTCAATAAATTCTATTTATCAAAACAAACATTTCGTCAGAGTTTTAGTGTATTTCAAGAAATTAAATGCAACGGTAATGATGTATTCAAATGGGAAACTGGTTTGTGTAGGTGTAAAGTCGACCAAAGCAGGCATTAATGCTATGAGACGTGTGTACAGAAGATGTCTTAATCTGGATTATAAAGTTAATCTCGATGAAATAAAGGTGACAAATATTGTGGCCACTTATAATACAGCTGTGGGTCAACTGGACTTAAAACGATTTCATTTTTTTATTGGCGCAAAGATCGTCTCGTTTGAACCGGAATTATTCCCAAATGCAATACTGGATATGGGAGATAAGAAGAAAATTAATATTTCAAAAAATGGCAAAGTTGTGTTTACAGGCATTAAATCTGAAGTAGAATTAAACCTATTGTATAACGAATTTATAATATTGTTAGGTCATACTGCTCCCAGTACGCCCAACCTAACCAAATACCTGGCCACACACCTTATACCACCCAGCTGATTCCAAATCCACCTAGCCCGAACGTCCAAAACTATGGCACCTTGCTGATTTTAACAAATATAAAGTATCTAGATAAATAAAACACAAACAAAGTAACTAGGTAGATTTTATTGAGACAATCCAAAAGTTGTGGTACACTCGTTGGGAGCCTGTGTGCGACTGAGAGCACAGGTTGTAGTGATGCTGCAGTTCGCATCACATAGCGAGTTATTTTTGGACCAACACTCTCTGCGCTCCTAATTTGGGGCTCAAAGAGTTTTGGCACTAAAAATACTAACAGTTCGTCCATCCTGCAATGTAAATGTCCCCATTTACCGTACAGGTGACCGTTACAAAGTTTATATAAGCAATTACAATAAACATAATTAATTAGTACATCAAACTTACCATTACAATAAATAAGATTAATTGTTAAATTACTATTTAACATTATCTACTATTCCACACATGTATTACTTATATAATAATACTTCAAAACAACTATTCATATAGTCCATAAATATAACTAATATAATTATTAAACAAACAATTACATTCAACTTAACATTAATTCTCATTATAAATAAACATTTCGTATACAGTTCAAGAACTAATATTACAATAATTAAATACTAAACACAAATATAATAAGCTTTACCTTTACTTAAATTCACACAAATAGTTAATCTAATTTATATAATCAAACAAATTCTAACTAATAATTAATTAAGTTGTCTTCGGTGTCCAAAGTCGTGGGATTTCGATGATAACTGTGTGTCCAGTTGAGCTCACTTCATCGCCATCTCATGAATCCGGACTTTCGTTGACTCTGCCATTAATCCGTTGTCCGAAGCAATGATTTGTTTCCGTCGGTCGACCATAATTCTTATAATTTTATTCGTATTTATTACTTTTTAAATCAAATACTTATTCGTTAAGTGAAGAATTCTTATGACACTTGAATAATTAATCGGTTATTCTACCGGGTGCGCACTAGTCGTTAGATTCCTTCTCGTCCAGTACTCGTTCTAGACTGAGAACGTCGGCTGAGGTGTGGCCGGGAGTTTCAAACGATCCGTCTCTGTGCCCCTCTCCATTCCCGGTGCCGTCGGGTTGAGACTCTTCATAACTGTCGTGTGGTGGGTGCGCCAGAGGTGATACGAGCTTACCCCCTCTTGAAGTCCTCTTATCCAAAGAGCCGTGAACTTGTTTCAGTTCTGGGTAAGGGTCGTCTTCGCTATTGCTCTCAACAACGTCTCTATTTTCACGGATGCTTTCATCAAGTGTATGTCCTGAGCTTATAGCGGGTGCGGTGAGTGATTCATTTTGCTTTGCCGTTTGCCATAAAGATGGCGTAGTTACAATTGTATCTATATCATTGTCTTTATTATTAATTTGAGTCCCGATTGGACTATCAGTTTGTTTATTAATTGTTGTATCGTTTAATTGTTCATTACTAAATTGTATTGTAGTGAAGGGGTTGTCATCGTCGTTGTGGTCTTCATCGTCTGATAGGTCATCGGTTTCTTCTTGGTTTTCATCGCGTAATGACCAGTTTTTTAATTTTACAACCGGGTAATCTTCAATGATTTTCGGGTCATTACAGGCTTGAACTTGATACGTGTTATGCGGTATTTCATACACTTTTATGACTTTAAATGGCCCAGAATATAGGCACATTAACTTTGCGTTTAATCCGACTTTTCGTACTCTTTTATAAACTCCAACAATATCACCAACTTTATATTTTATATCTCTATGTCTTTTGTCAAAATAAATTTTGGATTCCATTTGACTTTCTCGAAGATATTCGCGCAGTAACTCTCTTGCGTCATGTAATTTATCTGTTGTGTATTGAACGTTGTCATCAATCGGTAATTTGAGACATACGTCTGATGGAAGCGTTGGTTCGAAACCGTGAAGTGCGAAGAATGGACTGAATCGAGTACTTTTGTTAATTGATGAGTTAAATGCAAACTCGATAAATGGCAAGACTTCCGACCAGTTGGTTTGATTAGTGTTCGTATACATCGATAACATGTCTACTATTGATCTGTTTGTTCGTTCAGTTAACCCAGCAGTTTGCGGGTGATAGGCCGCACATAAAGAATGACTAGTTTTGAAGAATTTCAAGACGTCATTCATGGCCTGGGAGATAAATTGTCTGCCCCGGTCACTTAAAAAACGTCTTGGGCATCCATATCGACAGATTATCTTTTGAATAAATACGTTAGCGATATCATCAGTTTTAATCTCTTTCAAAGGCGTTATTATAGTGAATCTGGTGGCATAGTCTACCATGACTAATATGTATTTATAGTCGTGGCTTTTAGGGAATCTCCCAACTATATCACATCCAAGAAGGTCAAAAGGTTTATATATTGAAATTGATTTGAGGAGGCCTTTTGGTAAGCTAGTTTCTACTTTTCGATGTAGACAACATGGACAACTCTGTATAAATTTCTTGACATCTTTGTCTCTATTTTTCCAGTAAAACCTTTTGCGTATTTTGGTTAAACTCTTATGGAACCCAATGTGTCCACCTGTGATTGACGCATGAATATCTTGGAGGACATCATTGCGCAAATGTTTTGGGAGACATAATAAGAGCATTTCATTTCCGTCGTCATCATGAGTCTTTCTGTAGACAATTTTGTCCCACTACTACTCCCGACTAATAGTGTTTTCCGGGGATTCCAATTGTTGTTTAATCGCTTTGATTGATTTGTCTTTTTCTTGCTCTGTTTGGAGATCGATTTCGTTGCAAACACTTGTTGATTGTAATTTGTTTCAATATTTTGTTCTATAAAATAGTTTAAAATGGTTTTGTCACTGCATTGATAGACATCAGCTAACCAATTTAGATTTAACTCTTCGATCACTGCAACAGAATGATTATTTAATTTATTATATGTCGGATGTATTCCCGCCCTTAAAAGACATTCGTGTTTGGGTTTAGCGGTTTTGATTGATATACAATAAACGGGAATTTCTAGATTGTCTTCTATGTTGTCATCGTCTGGCTTTAATAACGGGAATCTGCTAAGACAATCAGCATTGAGGTGTTGCTTTCCCGATTTGTATTCTATGGTAAAGTCTAACTCTTGGAGCCGTAAGGCGAATCTTGCAAGCCGGCCATTAATGTCCTTAACGCGCATTAACCAGCATAAACTATGATGATCAACACGTATAGTAAAATGTACGTAGGCTAAATAATGACGTAATTTAATAACGGCAGTAATTACTGCCAGAGAATTTAATTTATTATATGTCGGGTTTATTCCAGCTTTTAAAAGACATTCGTGTTTGGGTTTAGCGGTTTTGATTGAAGTGCAGTATACGGGAATTTCTATACTATCATCTATGTTGTCAGCGTCTGGTTTTAATAACGGGAATCTGCTAAGACAATCAGCATTGAGGTGTTGCTTTCCCGATTTGTATTCTATGGTAAAATCAAGTTCTTGGAGACGTAAGGCAAATCTCGCGAGACGTCCATTTATGTCTTTAACGCGCATTAACCAACATAAGCTATGATGGTCGACTCGTATAGTAAAGTGAACATGTGCCAAAAAATGACGTAATTGTAGAACAGCCGTAATTACTGCAAGGGCCTCGCGATCGGTTGTACAATATTTTTGTTGTGTTTCATTAAATGTTTTAGATCCATAAACTAATACTCTTTCTACGCCATTTTGAACCTGGTGTAACACATATCCACAGGCAAATTCGCAAGCGTCTGTATACAGTATTAATGGCTGATCATTTTGGTAATGCGCTAATATTGGTTTGGATATTAAACGTTGTTTTAATTTATTAAAAGCGTCGTGACAATCATTTGTCCATATAATAGTTTTATTTATTAAAGGATTTTGTTTCTTTAATAATTGTGTCAATGGGCGAGCAATTTTGGCATAGTCTTTAATCATTGACCTATAATAGCCATAAAAGCATCGTGACAATCATTCGTCCATATAATAGTTTTATTTATTAAAGGATTTTGTTTCTTTAATAGTTGTGTCAATGGGCGAGCAATTTTGGCATAGTCTTTAATCATTGACCTATAATAGCCAGACAAACCGAGGAATGCTCTGACTTGTCTTTGAGTCTTTGGCGTTGGAAAGTATTTTACTGTTTCAATTTTACTGTCGTCCGCACTAATACCATTTGGAGTAATTAGATAGCCTAAAAGCTTGACTATCTTTGGTAGAAACTCACACTTTTTTGGTTGAAGTTTGAGATTAGCGTCTGCTAAGCGCTTGAATACTAACTCAATGTGTTCCATATGATCGTCAAATGTACGTGAATAAATGATTAAATCGTCTAAATAGCATACAATACATTTCCATAAAAGGCCGGCGAATGTATTATTGACAAAGGACTGAAAGAACGATGGACAATTCGCAAGGCCAAATGGGCACACCGTCCATTCAAACAAACCTTCAGAGCATATAAAAGCTGTCTTATGCATATCCTCTTTAGCTAGTGGTATCTGCCAATATCCACTACGTAAATCTAGTGTTGTTACGAAAGGACAGTCTTGTAAAGAGTGAATTATATCGTCCATGAGAGGGAGGGGAAATTTATTTTTAATTGTATTATCATTTAATTTTCTATAGTCAACACAGTATCTTATATCACCAGATTTCTTGCGTACAAGAACTACGGGACTGGCAAATGGACTAATTGATGGTTGTATTACTTTTTGCGCGAGCATTTCTTTGACCTATCAATGATTGTGGGGTTATTACATGCTTGAACTTGATACGTGTTATGCGGTATTTCGTACACTTTTATAACTTTAAATGGTCCAGAATATAGGCACATTAACTTTGCGTTTAATCCAACTTTTCGTATTCTTTTATAAACTCCAACGATATCACCAACTTTATACTTTACATCTCTATGTTTTTTGTCAAAGTAAATTTTGGACTCTGTTTGACTTTCACGAAGGAACTCACGGAGAAGTTCTCTTGCATCATGTAATTTATCGGTCGTGTATTGAACGTTGTCATCAATCGGTAACTTAAGACAGACGTCCGATGGAAGTCTGGGTTCAAAACCGTGAAGAGCGAAGAATGGACTGAATCGAGTACTTTTGTTAATTGATGAGTTAAATGCAAATTCGATAAATGGTAAAACTTCTGACCAGTTGGTTTGATTAGTGTTCGTATACATTGATAGCATGTCTACAATCGATCTATTGGTTCGCTCAGTTAACCCAGCAGTTTGCGGATGGTATGCTGCACATAAAGAATGACTAGTTTTGAAGAATTTCAAGACGTCATTCATGGCCTGGGAGACAAACTGGCGCCCTCTATCAGTGAGCAATTTTGCTGGGCATCCATAACGACAAATAATCTTCTGAATAAACACTTTGGCGATATCATCAGTTTTAATCTCTTTCAAAGGTGTTATTATAGTGAATCTAGTGGCATAGTCTACCATAACTAAGATGTATCTAAAGTCGTGGCTTTTAGGGAATCGACCAACTATATCACAGCCTAGAAGGTCGAACGGTTTATCTATTGAAATTGATTTAAGGAGGCCTTTCGGTAAACTAGTTTCTACTTTTCGATGTAAACAACATGGACAACTCTGTACAAATTTCTTGACGTCTTTGTCTCTGTTTTTCCAATAAAATCTTCTGCGTATCTTGGTTAGAGTCTTATAGAAATTAATGTGACCACCTGTTACGCTCCCGTGAATATCTTGTAAAACGTCATTTCGGAGATGCTTTGGTAGACATAGTAATAACATTTCGTTTCCGTCGTCATCATGAGTCTTTCTGTAGACAATATTGTCACGCAAAGTATATCGAATAACAGTGTTTTCCGAGGATTGCAATTGTTGTTTAATTGATTTAATTGATTTGTCTTTTTCTTGCTCTACTTGTAGATCGATTTCATCGATCGCGAACACTTGTTCAGTAACATTATTTTCAATATTCTGTTCAATAAAGTAGTTTGAAATGGTGTTGTCACTACTTTGATAGACATCAGTGACCCAATTTAAATTCAACTCTTCTATTACTGCAACAGAATGATCATTTAATTTATTATATGTCGGATGTATTCCTGCTTTCAAAAGACATTCGTGTTTTGGTTTAGCCGTTTTTATTGAAATACAATAGACGGGAATTTCTAGGTTATCTTCTATGTTGTCATCGTCTGGCTTTAATAGCGGAAATCTACTGAGACAGTCAGCATTTAAGTGTTGCTTCCCCGATTTATATTCAATAGTGAAGTCTAACTCTTGGAGCCGTAAGGCGAATCTTGCAAGCCGGCCATTAATGTCCTTAACGCGCATTAACCAGCATAAACTATGATGATCAACACGTATAGTAAAATGTACGTAGGCTAAATAATGACGTAATTTAATAACGGCAGTAATTACTGCCAGAGCTTCAAGATCTGTTGCACAGTATTTCTGTTGTGTTTCTGAGAATGTTTTCGAACCATAAACTAATACTCTTTCTACGCCATTTTGAACTTGGTGCAACACATATCCACAGGCAAATTCGCTTCGCAGACATATGTCATAATTACCGACTAGTAAAACCATTACGCGATTATAACCAAACCTATAATTAGCAACAAAATTAAGTAATTTTCGCAGCACTGTTAGTAAACAGGTATATTATCAAAATATTATTAAAGGATTTTGTTTCTTTAATAATTGTGTCAATGGGCGAGCAATTTTGGCATAGTCTTTAATCATTGACCTATAATAGCCCGACAAACCGAGAAATGCTCTGACTTGTCTTTGAGTTTTTGGAGTTGGAAAATGTTTTACTGTTTCAATTTTACTGTCGTCGGGACTAATACCATTTGGAGTAATTAGATAGCCTAATAGCTTGACTATCTTTGGTAGAAACTCACATTTTTTTGGTTGAAGTTTGAGATTAGTGTCCGCTAAACGGTTGAATACTAATTCAATGTGTTCCATATGATCGTTAAATGTACGTGAATAAATGATTAAATCGTCCAGGTAACACACAATGCATTTCCATAACAAGCCGGCGAATGTATTATTGACAAATGACTGAAAGAACGATGGACAATTCGCAAGGCCAAACGGGCACACAGTCCATTCAAACAAACAATTAAATCGTCTAAATAGCAGACTATACATTTCCATAATAAGCCGGCGAATGTATTATTGACAAATGACTGAAAGAACGATGGACAATTCGCAAGTCCAAATGGGCACACAGTCCATTCAAACAAACCTTCAGAGCATATAAAAGCGGTCTTATGCATGTCCTCTTTAGATAGTGGTATTTGCCAATAACCGCTACGTAAATCCAGTGTTGTCACGAAAGGACAGTCTTGTAAAGCGTGAATTATATCATCCATGAGAGGGAGACCTTTAAATAAAAAATAACACAACAGTAAATTAAAAGATATCAGTTGTGTCATAGAATATAGTGGTCTAAAGAACGCATGTTCTTGATGCCCTGACCGTTTACCTGATTAACTACCAACATAATGAATTTGCGCGAGCATTTCTTTAACTTGTTGATGTATTATTTCTTTTTCTCGTTGGGAAGTACGATAAGGCGGTCGACATACAGGTGTATCGTCCTTGAGTTGGATTTTCATTTCGATTCCTCTTGCACGGGTTAGCTCATGTATCGAAAAGGCAAATAGATATCTGTATTTCTCTAATAATTCTAATAGTTTATTTATGTGGTCGGGGTTTTGTGTGCCAATAATGGTTGTGAATTTAAAGTCTTCTGGTATAGTCTCGGATTGCATTTCGTCATCAGTATCTTGCTGTATTAAAAATTGATCATATTCAACAGTTATATTAGTTCTTAATTGATCGTCGGGTAAACAATTTATCATATATGTCATTAAATTATGATTATAGTCTTTATTTGGTTTGTAATTAAGTGTAGTTCCGATTATTTGATTTAAATCATAACTAGTATAATTATTATTTGTCATGTCGATTATCGGTATATTCTCTGATTCATTAAAACTGATTGAGGATATATGTTTTGAAATAAAGTCTATTCCGAGGATTACGTCAGCTGATATTCCGTCAGAGAGTATAAATGAATGTGTGTATAGATCAATTTTGTCTTTAATTTTAAATGATATTTCAATGAACTCATTGAGAATCTTTTTATGTCCGCCTAGAAGTAATGCAATACGTGGTGTGTTTAATTGTTGCACGGGTATATTAAATTTTGTAACTACTGGTTTGTTAATAAATGAACCATTACTTCCGGTGTCTACAATGGCGGATAATTCTGTAGTTTTATAAATTATTGTAGTTTTCAATACATCTAATGAATTGGAAGGCATAGTTGTTGACAAGTTTTGGATATATTATTTAAATAAATCTCTACGAGATATTGGATCGTCTTTGCGACAACTAAATTATCGTGTTAATCGAGTTGACGGCTCTCAAAATAGATCACCTCAAAGAACCGATCAGCCGAATTATAATTATAGTAATCGCAATCTATTCACTCGTGACTATAATCAACCAAATAGTAACTACAATCAGCCTTATCGCAATACTTACCAATCGCCACGCGATTACAATCAACCTAATCGTAATTTTAATCAATCACCGCGTGAGTATAATCGACCGCCGCGTGATTATAATCAATCGCCGCCTAATTATAATCAGTCGCCGCGAATCTACAACAATCCCAATCGTAATGTTAATCAATCACCACCTGAATATAATCAATCGTCGCGAAATTACAACAATCCTAATCGTAATTACAATCAGTCTTCACGCAATTATAATATTCGTGCAACTCAAGATAACCGTAATATTCCACAGTTATCACAACCACAACCGAACACTGGATCATCAGGTGACACAACTCCCAAATCTTTTGTGACAATCGCAATCTATTCACTCGCGACTATAATCAACCAAATAGTAACTACAATCAGCCTTATCGCAATACTTACCAATCGCCACGCGATTACAATCAACCTAATCGTAATTTTAATCAATCACCGCGTGAATATAATCAATCGTCGCGAAATTACAACAATCCTAATCGTAATTACAATCAGTCTTCACGCAATTATAATATTCGTGCAACTCAAGATAACCGTAATATTCCACAGTTATCACAACCACAACCGAACACTGGATCATCAGGTGACACAACTCCCAAATCTTTTGTGACATATTATTTAAATAAATCTCTACGAGATATTGGATCGTCTTTGCGACAACTAAATTATCGTGTTAATCGAGTTGACGGCTCTCAAAATAGATCACCTCAAAGAACCGATCAGCCGAATTATAATTATAATAATCGCAATCTATTCACTCGTGACTATAATCAACCAAATCGTAACTACAATCAGCCTTATCGCAATACTTACCAATCGCCACGCGATTACAATCAACCTAATCGTAATTTTAATCAATCACCGCGTGAGTATAATCGAACGCCGCGTGATTATAATCAATCGCCGCCTAATTTTAATCAGTCGCCGCGAAACTACAACAATCCCAATCGTAATGTTAATCAATCACCACCTGAATATAATCAATCGTCGCGAAATTACAACAATCCTAATCGTAATTACAATCAATCATCACGTGATTACAATCAGTCTTCACGCAATTATAATATTCGTGCAACTCAAGATAACCGTAATATTCCACAGTTATCACAACCACAACCGAACACTGGATCATCAGGTGACACAACTCCCAAATCTTTTGTGACTAGAGATTTAAATGGTAGACCTAAGTGTTATAATTGTGGTAAATTTGGTCACTTCAGCCGTGATTGTACTGCACCGCGAAAACCACAAAGACAAGTCGAAAATAAACCACAGGAAAACTAATAGATGGGTTACAAAACGAAGGCGATGTAATCCAAAACTTGTCAACAACTATGCCTTCCAATTCATTAGATGTATTGAAAACTACAATAATTTATAAAACTACAGAATTATCCGCCATTGTAGACACCGGAAGTAATGGTTCATTTATTAACAAACAAGTAGTCACAAAATTTAATATACCCGTGCAACAATTAAACACACCACGTTTTGCATTACTTCTAGGCGGACATAAGAAGATTCTCAATGAATTCATTGAAATATCATTTAAAATTAAAGACAAAATTGATCTATACACACATTCATTTATACTCTCTGATGGAATATCAGCTGACGTAATCCTCGGAATAGATTTTATTTCCCAACACATATCTACAATCAGTTTTATTAAATCAGAAAATATACCGATAATTGATATGACAAATAATGATTATTCGTGTTATGATTTAAATCAAATAATTGGAACCACACTTAATTACAAACCAAATAAAAACTATAATTATAATTTAATGACATACATGATAAATTGTTTACCCGAAGATCAACTGAGAACTAATATAAATGTTGACTATGATCAATTCTTAATACAGCAAGATAGTGACAACGAAATGCAACCCGAAACCATATCAGAAGACTTTAAATTCACANTATGATAAATTGTTTACCCGAAGATCAACTGAGAACTAATATAAATGTTGACTATGATCAATTCTTAATACAGCAAGATAGTGACAACGAAATGCAACCCGACACCATATCAGAAGACTTTAAATTCACAACCATTATTGGCACACAAAACCCCGACCACATAAATAAACTATTAGAGTTATTGGAGAAATACAGATATCTATTTGCTTTCTCGATATATGAGCTAACCCGCGCAAGAGGAATCGAAATGAAAATTCAACTTAAGGACGATACACCTGTATGTCGACCGCCTTATCGTACTTCACAACGAGAGAAAGAAATAATACATCAACAGGTCAAAGAAATGCTCGCGCAAAAAGTAATACAACCATCAATTAGTCCATTTGCCAGTCCCGTAGTTCTTGTACGCAAGAAATCTGGTGATATAAGATACTGTGTTGACTATAGAAAATTAAATGAATTCATTTATACTCTCTGACGGAATATCAGCTGACGTAATCCTCGGAATAGACTTTATTTCAAAACATATATCCTCAATCAGTTTTAATGAATCAGAGAATATACCGATAATCGACATGACAAATAATGATTATTCGTGTTATGATTTAAATCAAATAATTGGAACCACACTTAATTACAAACCAAATAAAAACTATAATTATAATTTAATGACATATATGATAAATTGTTTACCCGAAGATCAATTGAGAACTAATATAAATGTTGACTATGATCAATTCTTAATACAGCAAGATAGTGACAACGAAATGCAACCCGAAACCATATCAGAAGACTTTAAATTCACATCCATTATTGGCACACAAAACCCCGACCACATAATTAAACTATTAGAATTATTGGAGAAATACAGATATCTATTTGCTTTCTCGATATATGAGCTAACCCGTGCAAGAGGAATCGAAATGAAAATCCAACTTAAAGACGATACACCTGTATGTCGACCGCCTTATCGTACTTCCCAACGAGAGAAAGAAATAATACATCAACAGGTTAAAGAAATGCTCGCGCAAAAAGTAATACAACCATCAATTAGTCCATTTGCCAGTCCCGTAGTTCTTGTACGCAAGAAATCTGGTGATATAAGATACTGTGTTGACTATAGAAAATTAAATGACAACACAATAAAAAATAAATTTCCACTCCCTCTCATAGATGATATAATTCACGCTTTACAAGACTGTCCTTTCGTGACAACACTAGATTTACGTAGCGGTTATTGGCAAATACCACTAGCTAAAGAGGACATGCATAAGACAGCTTTTATATGCTCTGAAGGTTTGTTTGAATGGACGGTGTGTCCGTTTGGACTTGCGAATTGTCCATCGTTCTTTCAGTCCTTTGTCAACAATACATTCGCCGGTTTGTTATGGAAATGTATTGTCTGTTATTTAGACGATTTAATCATTTATTCACGTACATTTGACGATCATATGGAACACATTGAATTAGTATTCAAACGTTTAGCAGACGCTAATCTCAAACTACAACCAAAGAAGTGTGAGTTTCTACCGAACATAGTCAAGCTGTTAGGCTATCTAATTACTCCAAATGGTATTAGTCCGGACGACAGTAAAATTGAAACAGTAAAATACTTTCCAACGCCAAAGACTCAAAGACAAGTCAGAGCATTCCTCGGTTTGTCTGGCTATTATAGGTCAATGATTAAAGACTATGCCAAAATTGCTCGAGTTTGTTTGAATGGACTGTGTGCCCGTTTGGCCTTGCGAATTGTCCATCGTTCTTTCAGTCCTTTGTTAATCATACCTTCGCCGGATTATTATGGAAATGTATAGTCTGCTATTTAGACGATTTAATAATTTATTCACGCACATTTGATGACCACCTAGAACACATTGAATTAGTATTCAAACGATTAACAGACGCTAATCTCAAACTTCAACCAAAAAAATGTGAGTTTCTACCAAAAATAGTCAAGCTTTTAGGCTATCTAATTACTCCAAATGGTATTAGTGCGGACGACAGTAAAATTGACACAGTAAAACACTTTCCAACACCAAAGACTCAAAGACAAGTCAGAGCATTCCTCGGTTTGTCGGGCTATTATAGGTCAATGATTAAAGACTATGCCAAAATTGCTCGCCCATTGACACAACTATTAAAGAAACAAAATCCTTTAATTAATAAAACTATTATATGGACAAATGATTGTCACGACGCTTTTAATGAATTAAAACAACGATTAATATCCAAACCAATATTAGCGCATTACCAAAATGATCAGCCATTAATACTGTATACAGACGCTTGTGAATTTGCTTGTGGATATGTGTTACACCAGGTTCAAAATGGCGTAGAAAGAGTATTAGTTTATGGATCTAAAACATTTAATGAAACACAACAAAAATATTGTACAACGGATCGCGAGGCCCTTGCAGTAATTACGGCTGTTCTAAAATTACGTCATTTTTTGGCACATGTTCACTTTACTATACGAGTCGACCATCATAGCTTATGTTGGTTAATGCGCGTTAAAGACATAAATGGTCGTCTCGCGAGATTTGCCTTACGTCTCCAAGAACTTGATTTTACCATAGAATACAAATCGGGAAAGCAACACCTCAATGCTGATTGTCTTAGCAGATTCCCGTTATTAATACCAGACGCTGACAACATAGATGATAGTATAGAAATTCCCGTATACTGCACTTCAATCAAAACCGCTAAACCCAAACACGAATGTCTTTTAAAAGCTGGAATAAACCCGACATATAATAAATTAAATAATCATTCTGTCGCAGTGATCGATGAGTTAAATCTTAATTGGATCACTGATGTTTATCAATGTAGTGATAAAACCATTTCAAACTACTTTATTGAACAAAATATTGAAAATAATTTTACTGAACAAGTGTTCGCAATTGATGAAATTGATCTCCAAACAGAGCAAGAAAAAGACAAATCAATAAAAGCAATCAAACAACAATTGGAATCCCCGGATAACACTATAATGCGATATATTTTACGTGACAATATTGTCTACAGAAAGACTTATGATGACGACGGCAACGAAATGTTATTACTATGTCTACCAAAACATCTACGAAATAACATTTTACAAGATATACATGGAAGCGTTACGGGTGGACACATCGGTCTATATAAGACTTTAACCAAAATACGGAGGAGGTTTTACTGGAAAAATAGAGACAAAGACGTAAAGAAATTTGTACAGAGCTGTCCATGTTGTCTACATCGAAAAGTAGAAACTAGTTTACCAAAAGGTCACCTCAAATCAATTTCAATAAACAAACCTTTCGATCTGTTAGGCTGTGATATAGTTGGTAGATTCCCTAAAAGCCACGATTTTAAATACATATTAGTCATGGTAGACTATGCCACCAGATTCACCATAATCACCCCTTTGAAAGAGATTAAAACTGATGATATCGCTAACGTATTTATTCAAAAGATAATCTGTAGATATGGATGCCCACGCCGTTTTTTAAGTGACCGGGGCAGACAATTTATCTCTCAAGCCATGAATGACGTCTTAAAATTCTTCAACACTAGTCACTCTTTATGTGCGGCATACCATCCGCAAACTGCTGGGTTAACTGAACGAACCAATAGATCGATTGTAGACATGTTATCAATGTATACGAATACTAATCAAACCAACTGGTCTGAAGTATTGCCATTTATCGAGTTTGCTTTCAACTCTTCAATTAACAAAAGTACTCGATTCAGTCCATTCTTCGCACTTCACGGCTTTGAACCCACACTTCCATCGGACGTCTGTCTTAAGTTACCAATTGATGACAACGTTCAATACACGACCGATAAGTTACATGATGCAAGAGAACTTCTCCGTGAGTTCCTTCGTGAAAGTCAAACAGAGTCCAAAATTTACTTTGACAAAAAACATAGAGATGTAAAGTATAAAGTTGGTGATATTGTTGGAGTTTATAAAAGAATACGAAAAGTTGGATTAAACGCAAAGTTAATGTGCCTATATTCTGGGCCATTTAAAGTTATAAAAGTGTACGAAATACCGCATAACACGTACCAAGTTCAAGCATGTAATAACCCCACAATCATTGAAGATTATCCGGTTGTTAAATTGAAAAACTGGTCATTACGTGATGAAAATGATGAAGAAACCGATAATCTCTCAGATAATGAAGACCACACCGATAATGACAACCCCTTCACTACAATACAATTTAATAATGAACAATTAAACGATATAACAATTAATAAACAAACTGACAGTTCAATCGGGACTCAAATTAATAATAAAGACAATGATATAGATACAATTGTAACTACGCCATCTGTATGGCAAACGGCAAATCAAAATGAATCACTCACCGCACCCGCTATGAGCTCAGGACATACACTTGATGAAAGTATCCGTGAGAATAGAGACGTTGTTGAGAGCAATAGCGAAGACGACCCTTACCCAGAACTGGAACAAGTTCACGGCTCTTTGGATAAGAGGACTTCAAGAGGGGGTAAGCTTGTATTACCTCTGGCGCATTCACGACATGACAATTATGAAGAGTCCCCGCCCGAAGACACCGGAAACGGAGAGAAGCCCAGAGACGGATCGATTGAAATTCCCGGCGACACCTCAGCCGACGTTCTCAGTCTAGAACCAGTACTGGACGAGAAGGAATTCGACGACTAGTGCGCACCCGGTAGAATAACCGATTAATTATTCAAGTGTCATAAGAATTCTTCACTTAACGAATAAGTATTTGAATTAAAAAGTAATAAATACGAATACGATTATAAGAATTATGGTCGACCAACGGAAACAAATCATTGCTTCGAACAACGGATTAATGGCAGAGTCAACGAAAGTCCGGATTCATGAGATGGCGATGAAGTGAGCTCAACTGGACACACAGTTATCATCGAAATCCCACGACTTTGGACACCGAAGACAACTTAATTAATTATTAGTTAGAATTTGTTTGATTATATAAATTAGATTAACTATTTGTGTGAATTTAAGTAAAGGTAAAGCTTATTATATTTGTGTTTAGTATTTAATTATTGTAATATTAGTTCTTGAACTGTATACGAAATGTTTATTTATAATGAGAATTAATGTTAAGTTGAATGTNTTGTGTTTAGTATTTAATTATTGTAATATTAGTTCTTGAACTGTATACGAAATGTTTATTTATAATGAGAATTAATGTTAAGTTGAATGTAATTGTTTGTTTAATAATTATATTAGTTATATTTATGAACTATATAAATAGTTGTTTTGAAATATTATTATATAAGTAATATCTGTACGAAATATTAGATACATGTTAAATATCAATTTAACAATTAACCTTATTTATTGTAATGGTAAGTTTGATGTACTAATTAATTATGTTTATTGTAATTGCTTATGTAACCTTTGTAACGGTCACCTGTGCGGTAAATGGGGACATTTACATTGCAGGATGGACGAACTGTTAGTATTTTTATACCAACAACCCTTTGATACCAAATTAGGTGTCAAAAGGGATGTTGGTATCAAAATAGCTCGCGATGTGATGCGAGAGCAGTGATGTGTTGGGAGCTGTGCTCTCAGTCGCAC
>CAJPIZ010000014.1:0-63039 GCA_905368565.1 Medioppia subpectinata
GACGATGTGTCCAATACATCGCTTTATTATGTCATTTCGTATCCATTAGTTGTTGTTTCACTCCATTCTCTCTCTCTCTCTCTCTCTCTTGTTTAAGGGAGCAAATGATGCATAAAAAGTTTGAGTCAATTCAGACGGAATCCGATTGGGATTAAGAGAACGTGAAAGTGATGAAAGTTTTTATGAAAATTTTTTCACTTCACATAATGCTTATAAGTTTGTGTTATAATAATAAAAACTTGTTTTCTTGAATGTCTGGCAATACAAGCGGCCATCAAATGCACAAAATTGTGTTCACAATTAGAGCACATATTTGGTTGAGAAAACGGTTGCTGTGAATGACTTGTCATTTATATTCTCTTTCTGCGGTCGCCTTTCACTTCCGCTCTCTTAAGCATCTCTTAAACGCTAATATTTTTTACTAATAATTGTTATTTAAAGTAAATGTCGTGTGAAATGCGAACAACGAATGCATAAATGAATTGACAGGAAATTAAAGCTGAAACGAAACCACCCTTTTGTGACATTTTGTGTCAAATTTGCTTATTTTTTAAAACAAAAAAACTATAATATTCTGTAGGTTTGCCCAAAGAGGGTCCGGTTATTACTGGGATTAGAGCGCAACAGTACGGTATCGGAGATTTAGGTTTGTATTCACACATTTTCCAACCATAATAGACATCATTTGTATGAATTGCAGACTCTATTAATTGTAATTTTTCCGTGTAATTAGTGAACGTCACGTGTAATTCCGAGCCATCAAAGGTAATCATAGCACTCGACTATTACTTTATACCATAAACACTATTACACAGTATATGCTTATATAACGTTATGATATCATACTAGAGAATATTCGCTTATTTTTTATAGTCCCCTCAAATGTGAGAAAAAATTCAAATTAATTATAGTTTTGAAAAAAAAATTAATTTAATAGTCATTATATTAGAGGAATAAGAATTAGCAGAACTCACGAAACACTTTCTATAATTACAATAACTATTGCATTGCATTCGTAGATGCAATTCATAACGTGAAATGCATTTAATTTATGTCTTACAAGAAATAAAACAAATAAATTCAAATCATAAATCACGAACACATAAAAAAGCAAGAGAATTGAAATTAAATTCATATTTAGATATAAATTACAGAATTAATGGATAAAAAAAATGATTCTTATAAAATACAATTATTGTATTGTTTGACTTAAGCCTCAATCGGCGCTCTCGTGGCTAATCAATGGCGAATCGGCGGATGAAAGCTATTTGCGAAACGTATCTCAAGTGAAACGTACGGATGGTCTGCAGAGATCGTCTCTTCAATTACAGTTCAACGCAGAGAGGCATCAATTTATTGGTGGCATAATTAAGCTCCGGTGCACAAGTGTTATATCGCAGGCCTACTCCATGAGCAGCGAAGAAATTATTGTCTCCGATCACGCGAAGGCATCGCACACTCACTCAGGTATTAATGCATACAATCCGTACATTACAGCCACTATTAGTGGTACACATCTGTACACAAATGTACAGAATATGCAAGTTATACATGCATTCTGTGAACTCGTTGTTCTGTGTATTTATCCCTCAAATCTAATTCGTTGTGTCGTATGACTGTTACAGTGCACGAGAGTGAGGGCCCTATCATTAGTGGTGGGCGACCCACCTATCATGTCGGCGATCTCATTAACCTGACGTGTACCTCATCCAAGTCCTATCCGGCGCCACAGCTTAAGTTCTTCATTAATGACAAGGAGGTAATCATAACATTGTTTCCACAGATTTATTACTCTTTTTATAGCACAGCCATTACTATCATCATTATTATTATGCATAAGTGTTTTAATGTTTGCTTTGCTTTCCTTCATGTAAATCAAACATATATTTATAATTCTATTAAAATATTATACATATTATATTCTATACAATCACGTAATGGATTTATTTCTTCTCTTTCGGTGATGTTTTAGGCCAGACCTGAATACTTGAGATATCACCCAAAAGTGCAATTCCAAGACGGGAATGAAGTGTCGGTTCTGGGCTTACAGTTGAGAGTAAATCCGACACATTTTGGCGGCTCTTCCACTAATGGCAAACGAAAGACATACTCTTCGGGCAAAGATAATCAACAAATTAAATTGAAATGCACGGCAACTCTAGAGAAAGTGATCGACACTTCCAGTAGTAATGTAATAATAGGAAGCAGTCAACAGAGCTCTGGATTACATATTGCTGAAAACAAAGCCGGTATTTGCCGACGATGTGTCCAATACATCGCTTTATTATGTCATTTCGTATCCATTAGTTGTTGTTTCACTCCATTCTCTCTCAATTAAAACTCAATTGTTTATAATTGAAACGTGAAATGAAATTCTCTTATCATATGATTTGTTATGAAATTTTTCAAATTCTTATCTGAAATGAACTTTTTCTGTAAGAGTCGGACTGACTCTCCTCTCTATCATAAAACAAAACTTTAAATGTCTTTTCGCATTGTTTTGCATGTGTTTTAATACAATATATTGATATTTATTAATCTTTTTATTAACTTTTTTATTGTCTTTTTTTGTATTTGCAGTAAATATGAATAGAGGACAGACATTATTGTCGACACAAATTCTTCTGCTGTTAATATGTTGTTATACAACCGTTTGGTATTCACGATCATAAAACCAATGGAAACACCAAAAATATTTATATATATATTGTACATCTATTACATCAATAATTTCTATTATATAATTGTGTTTGAAATGAAATACAAATATATTGTATATTAAAAATGTGCGAAACGCTGAGTGAATTGCATCTAAACATCACATCAAACAACAAATTGGAAATTGAATTGCATTACGATTAAGGCTTTATCCAAACGCTTAAGTGTGTGTTATATCTTAATTTGAAGTCAGAAAGTAAGGGACAATTTAGGACAAAACAAAACAATGACTATAACTATTAGAGAAAAAAATCTTAATAAACTTTTGTTTTTTTCTAATAATAACACCTGTTTTCCTGTGAATACTGTGCGCGAGTGACAGAACTACAGGAATCAGAGGCTTAATCGCTGCAAACTGTGATTTATGAATAACAAAAAAAGTGTCGTTCAAATAAAGAGAGCGATAGACAAACAGCAAAAAAGTGTAATATCATTGCATTAGTGGAGAAGGGATGCAGGGATCAGATCCACACAAATGATAAATACAGTACTAGTCTTGAAATGAATCAACAAAAAGAGAGAAACCAAAACAGAAGTGCGAAAACTGATGGCGAGAGCGGAGGAGAAAAAGGCTGCGAAAGAATGTTTAGAAGAAAAGAGCGAAGAGATAAAACAAGTGTATGTTTTTGTGAAATATGTGCACCAAATAAAAAAAACAGTGTTTTGTTGGCCTGACGTTGGGATTGGGATGTGTTTAGTTCGGGAACCGCTTCTGCAATAACTGCAATAACAATCACCACTCGAGTCATTCCAAGCGATTGTTTTCTTCGTTTTCTTATCGTTTACTTCTTTTTATTTATTTTTTCTACAAAATACTACAAAAAAAGTCACAAAAAATGTTATCCAATATTAATTTGAAAAATCTGTTAAATTAATAACAATTGTAATAATTTTTGTCACAAATGTTTTGAAATTTCCTCACATTTTCTTTCTATTTATTGACTATTTTTTCGTAAATTTATTATTAATTTATAAATATTTAAATTTTGAGAAATTCTGTTCAGAAAACCTATTAATATTATTTAATATTAATTTTTGTTATAAATTTGTAATTTATTTATAATTAATTATTATTAATGTATTTAAAATTTAGAAATAATTTATTATAATTAAATTAATGACATCTAAACCTAAATCTTAACAGATCTTCATTCAAAAAGCAAATCTTTAATCAAATTATATATAATTTTTTGAGAAAAATTCTCTCTTTGTATTGAAATATATGAAATATGAAAAAAAAAGTTAACAAAAAGTATTAAACAGTTTATTCTTTTTCGCAAAACAACAAACGATTTTATATTTGATTATATTTTCATTTAAAATACTATCAAAAGCACATTTAAAGTTATTAAATTTTTTGATTAATTTTCTCGTTATAATATAATTTTGAGATTTTCATTAATATTAAAATAAAACTCAAAACATTTCGCTAATGATAACAACAAAATAATAAAGTGTATGTATATTGTAGTTATGGGCGAATATATTCAAAACAATAAACACTTTAATGTAATTATTTTCTGTTTTACAGACTTTATAAACAACTGAGTTTTCACTACATTTCCATAATTTTTTGGCATAACTTTTGTTTTTCAATAATTGAAAAAACTTTGAATAGAAAATTAAGTACATTTTTATTTAGTCATATGTTTTATATTCTAACAGAATCTAAAGGAATTGGAGTAAAATAAGTGTAAAAACTTTGTGCTGAAACGTTGAGGTAGTGTTGCATTAGATTAATTGGTTGGACAAGAATTGGGTAAAACGCTGAAGAGTTTCATATCTGAAATCCAATCCTTTCTCTTGTCATTAATGGCAACGTTTCGAAGACAACCCACAAAATGATCCCTTTGTAGCAAAACGCTATTCATCGCAAAATCTATATTCAAATAATTAAAGATTATATGAGAATAAATCACAGACAAAATGTATGCCATTATATATGGCTGTCCACTACCGGGCAGTCCTCCGATATAAAGCGGCGCTGACGTGAAGGGCTCCACCTTTTTCTGTTCATTTTCATTGAGACCATAAGAGACTTCATATCTGTCCACTTTGAGCGATATTGAGTTCTTGGTGTACAACACTTTAATCAAATGCCACTTTCCGTCACACATATCGTACTTTGAATCAAACTTTTTCACAGCTCTGATGGGACCGTCGCTGATGTCAACCGATGCGATGATATCTCCATTGAACAGTTCAATTGAAAGCGCCGGCACTTTATCACTGGTAGTGCCGTTGCTTACGCTTAATAGGATTCCATTCAAACGCGTTGTTTTAAATTCCAGTTCAATGTCTGCCTTAAATCCCAAATTAAACTTTTCGTCTTATGGTGTGTGAAAAGAGAGCGATAAAAATGTTATAGAAATCAATTCAATTGTAATTGTAATGAAGAGTGAGAGAGAAAAATACTGCAAATGAAAAATAGTGTACCAAATATAGCGAAGCCGTCGCCCGCAAAATATGCCCCCTTTTCGATGCGAGTGAAGCATTCGCTAACGTTATACATCAAACCTGAGGCCAAATCCACATAATTGTTATTAATGTGAAAATTCTTGAGACATCCTTTGAAACTTTCTCTCATTATATTTAATTCGTTGTTATTATTGATTTCATTGAGACTCTCGGGAACGCCTCCGATATATATGGGACTTCTAAGAAGTATCTTTTTCCTCACTTTTGTCGACTCGACTAACGTATTATTATCTACTTTTAATGAAAAACTTTTGGCTACTTTAGCGAGCGTTACGTTATGCCAATGGCCGTCATTAAGCGGCTCTTTATTACTACTAATGAGTTCCGTCTGTTTCTTCTCGGAAAGGTCTGCGACTACATAACCGCCCCTCAGAGCTAACGTCAACTGAAACCTAATCTTATTGTTGTGGCCCCTAATCAACACAATCAGTCCATTCGGATAATAGCTTCTGAACTCAAACATTAGATTAAAGTCCAGCGAAAAGTCCGTATTGTGTCGATTAAGTATGATATGCGAGTGTAAGGCATCGCCGATCTCAACGGCTCTGGTCTCCAACGAGTACTGAGGCATCGCTGCACACGTCTCGTAGATCGGCAACGAAGGCATCATCCGCTCCATCCGCTCATCCAAATCAAAACCATTAATAATACTAAATTCAAAAATGGTTTTTGTTTTTCATTTTAAGTGCTCTTAATATTCATGCGAATAGTTTTTTTAGTGTTTTTTTGTGTACAAAAAATACAAATCAAACATAAGATAAAGCGAAACATTTAAAAGAAAAACAGAATTTTGATGCAATATTTGAGTTCACTTTTATTGTGAAAAAGGAAATAACATTCAGATATAAAAACAGATAAACAATATATTTTTAAAAAAAGTTTACAAATAAAAATAGAGGAAACATATAAAAGAATATAAAAATAGCATAATTTTGAATTTCGATGAAAAACATAAGCAATGAAAAATTGTGTGCAAAACATATTCATTAAGTAGTTTGCGGACAACAAAATGCATTTTCAAAAAATCAAACAAATAGACAAATAATATAGTTTAGAGTCGTCTTCATGCGAATAACAGGCGTTTTATAAGAATTGAAAGTCATTCCGATATTTCATATTAAACTGGATTCTCGACCAACCTATTCAACGCATCGCTCTCCCGGCCGATGCCCACACCTTCAAAACTAACTGGCTCATTTAGTTTTAATAGCTTTCCATTGAATATGGCATCCCTAATGACACCCTTTAGTGAATCCTTAGTGCCCGCCATTCCCTTCAATGACATTCCTTCGGCTATTATTAAATAAAATTTATTTATTTATGAATTTATAGACAATATTTGCAAATTCAATAGAAAGACAGGAAAGAGTGACTCACGTAAACCTCCCAAATACAAGCCGCCAGCGGTGGGCGCGTCTATGTCTTTGGTGCCGCGGGCCAGTCGTGTCGTACCGATCTCTTTGTCGTCAAGCGATAACATTATTCTGTAAAAAAATAATTATTATTTATTTTTATCCAAATGTTTTGCTCGTATTGAAAGATGTCTCACTTTCTAACTTTCTTGGAAACGGAAACGGTATGGTATGCGCCGTCGTTCACAGCCATTAGTTCCGTATTCAATATGGTCTCACCAACGCCTCCATTAAATCTGGCCTCAAGAACACCGCTTACGATGGATAGGGAGTAGTAATGCTATTCAGCAAATAATTGTAAATACAAATGACAATGTTTTAGTAAAACATTAATTAATATAATTTAAAATTGCATAAATTATATACAGGACTAACCGAATCGCGAGCTCGGGGTCCTTTAGTGCCTTCAAATGTAGACAACAATAATAGCGCTTCGTTTTGGTTAGTTTTAAATGTAAAACTGAAGTCCGCGTCTTCTTTAAGTGGTTCGCTGTTGAGTTGCAAATAACCGGAACCTTTAAAGTTGACCACTTTCAGTGTCTTCTCCCGACACCCGCTCTCCACACCAAACGCCTCCCTTTGCAACAGATTGACAGGAGTTGTGTCTATTTGCGGGTCTTTCATACAACCGAGGAATGGCTTAAACACAACACTCGGCCAGTGATAGGCCGTGAAGTTGGGAGTAATGCCACCGAAGTATAGCTCACTATCGCCGAGTTCGAGGTTCACTTGACTGGCCGGCGGTAGTCGTCCCTCAAGTGTCTCGTCCTGAACTGTTAGCACGCCTTCCAGTTTCTCGCGTTCGGCGTTCAGTCGAACCCATTGTCCGGTATTGTACTTCAATTTCGTGGGCAGTAATAGTCGCACAGAATTGCCGACATTCACCTGATATATAACTTTGCCTTCTTTTAAATATATTGCTATAAAATCACCGGTCGATGGATTGGCTGTGAAGAAGAGCAGCGCCTCCTCGTCGAAGGTCTTGAATTGAAGCGACACTAAATACTTCTTCTTATCGTATCGTTTAATTTGATTGAGTACTACATAAGAGTCCTCTCCTTTGAATAGAAAAGTACTCAAGTCTTTGGGTTCTGTCGCCCCTTCTTTACATCCCTCGCAACCCTTATTTGTGGTGAAATTCCAGAGACCGACAGCTTTTCCGTCTAAATTGAGTTCATAGAGACATCCGGCGAACGAACGCGATCTCAACTCACGAGGAATTCTGAAATCTGGCGGCACTTCTCCAACAAAGAAATACGAATCGCGATTCAATTCCATGCGATTGAAGCCCTCCGGCGAAGAGTCCGATATCTCAAACGGATCCGCTTTGTTGGCGTCGGGAATACGTTTAACGGTAAGAGTGGCTATATTTCTGATGCGATTAACCTCTATCTTATACCATTGGCCGTCTTTAAGCAATTGTTGATCATTGGTCTCAATGTTGAGACTGTGGGCCAACATCTTAGTGCCGCCGCCGGCGTTCCATATGAACCGTATCTTTCGGTCCACCATTTCTATAGCCATAAAGTCTTCAGTTCTTCGGCTTCCGATGAAAAACAGAAGACAATCTCTGGCCTCGTCTTTAATGGCATAATTGAGAATAATGTTATTGGAAACGGAGGGCTCGATCTGAGGCTCGTAAGATCGGGCGCAGACACCACTCCTGTCGGTGCCGAGAGAGACACGAATGCTGGCGGCCTTCTGTCGCGCCAATAGTATTCTGTCCTTCAGTTCCTTCATATTGAGCTCCATTTGATTGTGCAGTCGATTCACTCTTTCGGCGATCTCTTGTGCTTTATCTGCCAGACGTGATGAGTCCCTGATATCACTTCTCGCCTGTTCTATGATTTTAGTCAAGTTATCCAAACCGGAAGTCGTGCCCGCTTTCAGACGATTCAGTTTTGGCAACAATTCAGCGGCGATTCGTCTGTCGATGTCATCGATTCTTCGGTGCATGTCTTCGAGTCCGTCCAAAATATTTCGCAATTTGGACTCAACTCCTCGAAGAATACCCGACAGATCTTTTGGCAATCCATCCAAAGCCCGGTTAATGAGATCGAGGTTTCGTTTGCCGTTTATTAAGTCATCAGAGATCACATCCAAACGCATTCTCTTCTTCGCCAATTCTCTCTCCAATTCTGGGACGCGATTGTCTCTGATATCCTTTGCCTGTTGGAGAAGCTCTTCACTCCTTTGTTTCGCTTTTCGGGCACTAAGAGTGAGCGCGTCGTCAGTTCCGGGATAGGCCTCCTTATAGGCTCGCTCTGCGGCCGCATAGGCCTGATTGGCCGCGATCTCCGCCGCCGCCAACGCCTCTATTATTCTTTGATACACTTTCGCCGCTTTCAAAGGATATTCGGCCACATCTCGGGTCGAATTGAAGAGTCCGTTCAAAAAGTTCACTTGTCTCAGGAGCTCTTCGGCGTGTTTCTGACACGGAATCACGTATTTGTCGGTATATTCGGGGTTAAGTCGGGCCAAAATGCCGCGCCTCTCCTCTACAAGTTGTGTCCCGTTGTCGACTTCGATCAAAAGTCGCGGCAATATATCGTAAGTAACCGCCGCTTCTATGAGAGCGCTCTTCGCGGCCTCTAATAGGATGTGGGCTTCGGTGAGCGTAGCGTTGGCCACATCCGCGTGTTTTGTGCTGTTGGCGATCGCGTCGGCGATAAACGCTTGTATGGGTCGCGACTCCTGAACCAATTTAGTGGCCGTTTGTATAGGCGGTTGAATCTTGTTTTGAACGATCGACAGAATATCTCTGAGCAGTTCCGCCAAACGATCCAATCGTTCTTTGAGAGGACCCGTGTGTTTTCGATCTGTCAACAGTTGCCTAACTCTATCCAATAGGTTCTTCGCTTTGCGTAACTCTCTGTCCGATTCTTCAATACGCGGTCTGAAATCTCTGGCCTGTAATTCCCTTAGTATGCGTTCCGCCTCCTGAAGCATACGGTCCGATATGTGTCCGATCGGGTCGTGAGAGTCCACTCCATGTCTACGCAATTGATTGACAATTTCAATGATCTTTTCCCACAAATCATTGAGCAAATCGAGTAGACTCTGTGCCTCATTCTTCACACCCTCAGCCTCTTTGGCCAGAATGGGTCCCCTATTACTCAATTCACGTGACTTCAGGTATAGTATGTCAGCCCACGTCTCGAGATCAAAGCTGACGGTGTAATTGCCGACAATCTGGTGTCCCTGAGATACGAGGTATTGATAATCATTCATATTTTTAATCAATTTTGTGAATTTGTTGGTCAAATGCAATAATCGAGTCCACGGAAGGTTCCCGACGTCTGTCAGGTTTGCCTCCTCTACCAACACCTGCAGGAACTCGACGTCATCGAGGAGTAGACCCGTGCACTCGTCGTTACAATCAAGACAACCGTCGTCTGTGATTATATGTCTGGGCGGACAGTTGTCGCACTTTAATCCAGTTATTCCTGAATTTAATCACATTTTATTATTCTAGTCAATGTTTCCTAACGCTAATATGTAATACTGTGTCAATACATACCCTCTTTGCACCGGCACTGTCCGGTCACTTTGTCACAGATGTTATCCTTTGAACCATAAGGACTGAAAATAAATTAAATGTGATTATGGGGTGCTTTCATTGATCATAGTTCAATACAAACCTGCAATTACAGGGCGAACACACCCCTCGCGGACCCATAGGGTTACCCCAATACCCGTCGGCGCAGATTTCGCAGTGAACTCCGGTATAACCTTCAGTACAGTTGGTGCAGATCCAGTCATTAGTGCCCCTGAGTTCGCACGTATCGCTAAATGAATTGGTGACCGTAGGACAGGCACAGGGACGACACGGTATGCCTCGGGTCGGATCGCCGTAATATCCCTTTAAGCATAGATTACAATACGGACCGGTAGTAAAACCCCCACAATTAGTACAAATTCCCGTCTCCTTATCGCACGTGCGGCTCATGTTATGACAGGGACACGGCTCAGCCCAACCCACCAGATCCAGTATGTCCTTTGAATCCAGATAATTGGGTTTGCGTTTCCTATAATAACCGACATTCGGGTCCTGACACGAGGCCTCTGTGTATTGAGGCGGACACCGACACTGTTCCACACCTATGGCTGTATTGGTGGCCGGAGCGACACCTTTAGCCGTATCGACTGATAGGTCGGTAATTCTGACGAGTTTCACGTCCGCGCCTTCACTCGCGCGGATCAATATGTACTGAACCTTCTGGAGGGCGACCATAAGCATAGCCCGCGTGACCGGTATCTGAGGGTTTTCCAACTGAACCCATTCCGACTCGTGAAGCCTCACCTGATGGAGACCTGTGACCGATGGAGTGCTCTCGTACTCCGGCCCCGAATGGGAGAGCACAAGTCGATGATTGCCCTGAAGTATAATTAACGGAAATCTCTTCAACATATTCTCTGGGAAACGACTTCCGGTACGACTGTAGAGACGGAAACGAATGAATCCGTTATAACTCAACACCTGATCGTTAAGCGTTTCTTTCGGTAGCGCCCAATAGTAGGGCTGATCTACAATATATCGGACGCCAATAGTCTCTCCCGTCTCTGGTATTAGTTTAAATGTGTGGAAAGTCTTAATATCTGTGTTTCCGATCTCAAAGGCCACTTCTCTCTGCGGTATTAAGATTTGTGTCCAAACCATAGACGACTGCTCGCATTTGGAGGCCTTTCCAAAACAAAAGCACTCAAAACAACCCAAAGGATTGTCCGCCGATAAAGCAAATGTACCCTCTTTACAGCGGTCACAACGCCTGCCCTCAACATTGGACCGACACGGACACTGACCCGTCTCATCGCACTGACACCTGCCGTCCTCCCGGCACTGGTCGACAGCCGTTCCCGGTTCGTGACAATCACATCGACGACAATTCGGGAACCGATAGTAACCAAACTGACATTTATCGCAGTGACGGCCTATCATATAAAAGTGCGATTACTATCTTCAATCAGTGAATACATGTTTATTTAAAATAGCAAACCTTCAAATCCTTCCAAACAAACACAATCACCGGTTTTGTGATCGCATTCATTGTTGAGACTTCCCTGAAGATTACAATCACAAGGAGAACAACCGGTGAGAACATCGAAACCCCAGGTGCCCGGAGCGCAATCCCGACACGTGGGACCCGCAGTGTTGGGCGGACAAACACAACGGCCCGTTTTGGGGTCGCATATATGTCCGGGTGCTGTACACGGATCGCATTGACTGCAACCAAATGCCGAAAATCCGTAATATCCGGGAAGACAACGATCGCAATGTTTACCGCCAACGCCTGGCTTACAATCGCACTGACCGTACACTTCATCGCACACTTGAGATACTGAACCGGTGAAGTTGCCTTCAAATGGTCAAATACATTAGCAAATATGTAAGCTTTTAAACTTCAATATGTGTTCATACAATTGCATGGCTCACAGCCAGTGCCCGACACTATATTCCAATATCCCGGCTCACAATGACTACAGTCTCTGCCGATTACAAAAGGCTTGCATTTGCATTGACCTATAAATTCATTGTTTAGATTTTACAAAGTGTTCATTAATTAAAAATAAATAACAATATAACAGACCTGTTAATGGATTACATTCGGGTCCTTCGGAGCCGTTTTGGTCGCATTTGCAGGGCTGACAGCCCTTCTCAGAGAAACCGAAATATCCGTCCAAACACTCCTTACAGTGTTGACCAAACACTCCGGGCCTGAGGTTTAGATCAAAGAATATTAATACATGTTGTAAACTATCACTTAAGGCATGATGACTGACCTGCACGGGCACTGACCAGTTGTCTCATCACAATTAGGAGATGTAGAGCCAACCAAATCGCAATCACAGGCCAAACACTTTTGCTCTATATTTCCATAACCGGGAGCGCAACGGTCGCAGCGAAGACCCGTCCAGTTTGGTCTACACTGACACTGACCGGTGATCGGATGACAGTCCATACTCTCAGAACCCTCAGGATTACAATTACAGGCCTTACAGTCTTTAAGAGCGGCGTTTCCATAATGTTGAGGCAAACACTGGTCACACTTCCAGCCGCCAGTATTTCCAATACATCTGAGATTACATTTAGTTTAGTTATCTATAAACTAAATAAATATAACAATCATTTATTACCTGCACTGTCCGGTCAAGTGATCGCAGAAATCAGGAATTGATGTATTAGTATTGGGTCCACAATCACAAGGCAGACACACTCCTCCGGGAACCAATGGATTTCCATAATACCCATCGGCACACCGTTCGCATCGATCACCGGTATATCCTTCCGGACATTCCAGACATATATATCCATATTTACTGTTCGGTTCGTAACGACAAGTCGGCGAAAAGTTGTTTGAAGGTATGGGCAGAGGACAGGCGCAGGGCTTACAGTCGTCTTCAAATCCATTCCTGGCGTTACCATAGAATCCGTGCTTACATTCACCACAGTTGGGACCAGTGGTGTTATGCAAACCTATCAATTGTTTAATTAGACCATCGAATTAAATGTATTATAATAGTCAATGCGATACAACACTAACATTCAGAGCACTGGCCGGTAAATGGATCGCAAGACTCAGCATGGTTGTTACAGTTGCACTTCTCACAAATGCCATTCACCAGAATATTGTTCACTCTTCTATATCCAGGCGCACAGAATTGACACGAGAGTCCAGTATAGCCTGAGGCCGTGAATTATATTCGTAAATATTAAAGTAATTGCTATAATCGCGTGAATTGAGTAAATATAACAAACCTGGAGGACAATCGCATTTTTCTGTTCCCTCGGCTTTCTTAATACTCTTGGATGTGTTGGAAGCCCTTTCCATATCGACCTGATAGAGGCCGCCCTCAATCTGGTCGGTGTGAAACTTTGCCCGAATAAGTAGTCTCTTGAGATCGTATAACAATAACGTAAACTCTTCTCGAGAAACTGTTGAATCACTTTTCTTGCCGTCTTCTCCCACTCTAAACCAATTTTGTTCCCTTAAAGGCATGATTATAGTGGTGTTCACTTCGTCCACTTCCGATGGTTTGTGCCATTTATAGCCAATCCTGATGTTGTCGGGTCCGCCCTCTAGAATAATGTCGGCGTCGTCTGTGAAATATCCGGACACATCACCTCTAGAGACCACATAACTGATTAAAAACTTGAGATCATTGCCATAGGAGTATAAGTCAAGTCCCAAATAGTCTTTGGGCGCCTCCCAGTAGTAAACTCTCTGTGCAGACGCCGGCACTTCATCGTTGGCTATAACTAAGTGACCGTTTTCTTTACTCGGAGTCACTTTCACCCGTCCGGACAGATCACTGACCATCCAATCGTTAACATTACTAACAATCTCAAGACCCCAATCACTTGAAGCGCATTTAGTGGTCGCACCAAAACAATAGCAAAGGGCACAGCCGTCGGGATTGTCGTGATCGAGGTTATAGTGACCGCTCTTACATTTGTTACAACGACTTCCGATTACATTCTCTTTGCATATACACTGGCCGTCACACGTGTCAGTGTTTACAATACCCGCGTGAATACATGTGCACTCTTCACACCGGGGATAGTCCTTATGTCCGGGAGAGCAACGCTCGCATCGGTTACCCTCAAAGCCGGGTTTGCAAAGACAATCTCCCGGTCGTCGGCCTTCAATCAAATGAAACACGTCTTTAACGCAAAACTGCGAAACTCCGGGTCCACTGCACTGACACCGGGAACACGGATTCTCGGCCTCCAATGCGACGCCTTCTGGTCTATAAAAGCCGTCTTCGCATTGTTCGCAATTGATTCCTATGGTGTGGTGTCGGCCTGGGATACACAGTTCGTGTCATTATAATTTCTTACAGTACATTAAAACCGTTTTTGCTTACATTTACTGCAAACACCTCCTCCTTCGTAGACACCAGACTTGGAAAGACTTAGTTTCTTGTCAGCAATGTTTTGGTCAAAATGACATTCCTCTGAGTGTCCAAAGCATTGACATTCTGTTAATCATTTCAACGATAAATATTTTGCAATCAGTTTAAAGTTTTAATACTATATAAAATTTGTATTGTGACGAACCCTCGCAAACAAATCCTGAATCACTTGACGCCGGTTTCCAAGACTTATGATTGAATAGTGGCCGACATTTCTCACAATTAATTCCTGTAGTGTTTTGAATGAAAATAAATTATTGCAAATATTTAACTTTGATGTCAGACCTCCGGTGTTGTGCTCGCACTGGCATTGAGGTAATGGAGAGCCAAACAGAGCTTTACAATCCCTTGCGTGACCATTGCATAGACATTGACCGCCAATTGATATGTCTTTTATAGAATAGAAAAACTACAAAACCATTTACATTATTAGTGAAATAATTTATTTATAATAATATCTATAAAGGTTTTAGTACTCTTCGTGTAATAGATTTGTCCACTTTGTCCGGATCTCCGATTAGGTCAGAGTGAAGGGTACGGATCTTTTGGAGACGGAATCTTATAAACTGTGCTCTCGTAAAGTCCTGTTATTTATATAAAAATAAACATTAGTTTAGTTTATTTAATCTCTATTAACATAAATTCTTACTCTGAGTGCATCACTGGGTCCGTCAGTGCCGGGTCTCCCGTTTATAAGCGAAGTGTGAATCTGTTAATTATAACAATAATTAAAATGCAGTCATTAAACACTTGATCCTATACTAAATTACTTCTCCGTTTTCAATGACATCACTTTTTGAGTAAAATGAAGTACAGATTACTTCATCATCGGATCGATATCTAATTTTACCAATTGTTGGTCTGACCCGATATGTGTCCCAACACTCAGTATCTGAGAGCGCAAAGTACTGCCACGGAGTATAGGTCTGGCCGTCAACTGATCGTTCGAGAATCCAATTACCCGGAAGTGGAGATATGGCAGACTTGATCACCACATAAGAGATCTGATAGACTTGTTTGAGATTCACAGTAATTGTGATCCATTCAAATTTACGGCCATTCTGTAGAGTCGGGCTCTGCCACCACCTTAATAGGCATATCATATATCAAAAGTTAAAATACTTTACTAAAAGTTAATTTATGAAATAAAATAATAAACTGACGAATCAGTGCCATCGATGGAGTTGGCAATCGAGTGCCGTTTGGACAGATCACCGCCGGTCGCGTCACACACATTGCATTGTGCGGTCGATGGGTCTGAACCTCTGTTTTGCAGTTAATATGTAAATACAATTAATTCTATGAAATACTCGGCGATAGAGAATAAGAAGAAAACTTTTCAATAGCGAGTGATATTTGTGTTTTGCTTATATCTCAATGATTGCAATGTATTTATAGTTACCGTTCAAACACATGTTCAACTAATTTACAGTAAACTTCAGGACCAGTTTCACCACAAGTCGCGTTCACTGTTATGATAGCACGAGACGCTAAGTTGAACACATTTGGGAACAGACTCTTCAATGATTCCGAACTCTCTGTATTGCAAACAAAACCATTTATTTTTCAATAAAAATTTGTAAAAATCTTTCACTACAAATGCGAAGATAATTTGTGCGCTCCCGTACAACAGCCCCGGGCCCCAAACAGCATAACCAGGCATCAAATAATGGGGCTTTACATGTAAAGTGCTCAGGTATTGTTGGCAGGGGTTAGCGCTTACAGTAAGTCATAAATTGATGCTTTTATGAATGGTAACTCAATAATAAGTGAACAGTACTGTAGTATAACTTAATCTCCAATACTATATCAGAATTTAGTGCTAAATATTATACAATTTAAGTCAAAATAAGTCATGTGTGGGAGGAATGTGTCTCCAATATATGGCTTATGCACTACACCTGTGTAAACCTGATTTCAAATCTTATTGCCTTTCTTAGGCTTAACAGTAATATATTATTTTATGATAAATTTTGTTATATATGATATTTTTAATTAAACAGATTCACAACAAAATCATTATTTTCGCAAATAATAACGATTTGATTTTAATTTTTAAAAATAAAATTTCTAAATTAAACAAAAAATAAAGTGTTTATTTGTTTAGCAAACAAATCGAGTAAATGTTTATTTAAGAATTTAGACTTGAATTACTCGTCTCTGCTCTTCATTTAGTAGAAAAATTTTCAAACAAAACTCAATTTAATACACATTTCTTCGTTACACATAAAAAACTAAATATTTGTAATATTTTTATGAAATAAAATATTTAAAAAAGTATTAAAATTTTTGGTATATTTAGTTATATTCAGATAAATCTCAAAAGTAAATAAATATTCAAGAATTTATTACTAATAAATTATTAGTTTTTGACAAATAATAAATAAAAGTTTTAAAAACTATTATATAATAAGTTTTAATCATTTCAATAAAATAATATTCAAAAGCATAACAGCTATAAGTAGTGTACAGTTAGTGTTAAAAAACTTTTCCATAGAAAGAAATGCTAAAGAAATGTACAAACATTTTTCAACCATCTGCTAATGAAAAATTATTTAAACATAGAATTAATGATCAAAACTCACCACTTCTAAGCTTAAATCGATTATCCGTTTGACAATTAGTAAAATCATGTAAAAATATATATAACAATAGAAATGAATGTGAAATGAGGAACATTTTTCTTATGTGTGTTTTTGGTCACATTTGTCTACAATTTCTCTTCCCATACAATACACTCTCGAAAAGAAAACACATTCAACTGAACGCTTAAGTGAACTAAAAGCAAAACCAAACTTGTCTTCAGCTAAAAGTTTGTGTTGTTTTTATTACCATAAATGTGTGGGACTTTAAGCAAACCTTAAATAATTCATTCAAACGCTCTTTTCTATTGAACTATTCCTCTAATTTTCTTTCGGTATTTTTGCTCAAAAGGCCTGCGATTTAAACATTCAAATAAGGCTATTATTACCTGTAAAGTTAGTTTTGAAAAGCAATGGGTGTTTCACCAACTGAAGAGTTTGTACTCAACACAACTCAACACAATCCACCACTCGCTCTCTCCTCTCACTCCTTAACAGTTTAGTGAATAACTATTGAGTGAAAAGTAATAAATTGTTTGAATAGAAATTCTCTCATTTGGTTGAACGCAAAATCTAATTTAATTTAGTCCTTAAATCTTTGATCAAACATTTGCACAATAAATGTTTGTCTCACATAATCAGCACAAAACTAGCGGGACATTTGTCCGGCCGTTTATTCTCTTCGTTTATTTTATCTCTCATCTGAAGTCTTAACGTATTTTAAAGAACATTTTATTGCTTACCATAAGTATTGGTAATAAATGTTTTCCTATATTATCTCAAGGATTACAACAAAATTCTTGAGATAAAAAATGTCAATTTTAATTGCTTTAAGTGTTGGTCAAATGTAAGTTACGGTAAGTGTTATTATTAATAACTATAGAGTTTTAAAATAGTCTATACTATAGACTCTATTGAATAATAATTTGAATAATATTACTCCAATAGACTAGCATTGTCCACAGGATAACATTAGCCTGAGACTTAACATTGAATCTCATGTTATTTGCAAATAGAGTGGGGAAGGGGTAGCTAGATTTAAAATTATATTCCATGTTATTATAGGTGTGAATAATTAATGATTTAATGAATTTACTAATTATTATAAGGTTTCAAATATAATAAAAATAATTTTTTAATTATTTAAAAACCTTAAGCAAAAATATTTTGGTCATAAGCTGGACATTGACTAGACATCACTCACAATGTTGTCAGACATTATATTGTAGACACTGAAAGGTTTGCTAAAATAACAGTATTATTGTTTCCGTTATAAAATACTTGATTTTTATTTTAAAATAATATGAAATTCATTTGGGATTTGTTTTTGACAAAAGCTTTTTGACTCCGATTTCTAAACTAAATATTTTCATTTATATCTATTTTAGGATAACGTGTAGAGATATACGGCATAACATAATCTAACATAAATTTCATCATAGAGTGAAAGTTTCGGTGAAAACTTCATTTGAAGGAAAAATTGTCATTTGTTTGTTTTGATTCCTAACATCACTATATTTCCACGAGATAATTGTTTTTACTTAATAGAGAGATCACATTCTGATGTCTTATACAGTACTAACTGATCTAATCATCAAAATTCAATGTTTTATAGCTTTTAAAACTGAAACAAAAACTTTTTATCAAAACTTTCAATTATACAAGTCTTGCATATATTGCCAACACATGCCTCCCGTTTATTATTGGATTCAAAGTTATATAAGAGTTGTCTGTATTTATCTTAAAAAGAAAAATAAATCATTCAATGATTTAAACTAAACTCCGATTACATTCACCCATTCTATAGTGAATGCGGTTTCTCTCAAATAAAAAAGTGAAAACTCTTTCAAAATGTAACAAATTTTCTTATATTGATATAAAGTAAACGTTTAAAATTAAATATTTAAACCACAAAACGAATTCTAAATATTAATTATAACTTTTATATTAATATTAGACAAATAAATAGTCAAATGATTTATAAAAATAGACAGCACTGAAAGGTAAATGAACTGAACTGAAGATAGTGTCAAAACTAGATTATTCTTAATCTTTAGCCATAATTTATTTTTAATTTAAATATTAATCTATTGTTTATAAATTCCCTCATTATCTATTTAAATTAATTAAAATTAATGCTTTTAACCAAATTATTCAAATTAAATATACTGGCATTTCCATAATATATGCTCACAAACTAGGATTAAAGTGCATTATAACTATTTGTGAGAACATATCCTATCTGTTGAGACCTGAATTAATAATTTGTTTGACAGGAGGATTGTCCATGCTAACTTTGCCTCTAATTCCCTGATAACAGTATCAATAATAAAATGTCGGTATTTTCCTTTAATTGTATCATTAAAATCCTAATCGTCAACAAATATTAGATAATTTACTCAATTTAATTATATGTCACAAAAATAAAGTTTACTTGAATTGAAGTTTACATTTTAAAAGTATTAAATGTATCAAAATTATCAATAATTACGAGAATTTTGTAAATATTTATAAATAAAATATTGGTTTAAAAAATTAATTAAATTTATTCATAGAAATGACTCAGGGTATTTATTAATCTATAAAACAATTATTATGCAGTTTATACAAAATGAGTTTTATTAATTAAATTTTAATTAACGGGGAAATAAATATTTTAAAACTTTAGCAATGAATGCAAGTGTAAAGGAAATGCAAACCTTTATCCCAAATGACATAACGCGGTAATAAAGGAATGTATTGATCGACAACTGAATAATTGTTATCAAATGATGTGATTTTGAGAATATATTTGCTTTTATGCGAAAGCTGTGAGAAACCAAACAACGAAATGACAATCACTGCTAAGATAATAGATTCCGTTCCCATCTCTCCATACAATTCACACAATCCTATGATTTAAGTGTTATTTAAGACATTTTCATCGATTAAGTGAAGAAAACAATTCATATATATAAACATTTTTGTGTCGATTGGCATTTATAATGAATATGAGATGTGTTTGAATGGAAATACAGAATTGAACTAAAGTTTCACTTAATATGCGATACAACAAGAGTTTTTACATAAAAGTTAGATTCAAGTGCTTTAGCTTTTGCTCAATCTTTGCCTCACAGTTAATGCTCCACTGTTTTTGTGCAGCACTTTATCACTTCATTTACTTATAATATTTATATAACGAATATTTTTGCCCAACATTTTGACGATAACCTTAACTACTGATTCATTTTCGCTATAAATTCAATCATATGTTTAACAGAATATACATTAGATTTATAATTAGCTTTTTTGGGAAAATGATGATTAGTTTAGAGCAGACTTTTATTTGATCATGTTTATTCTGTCAATTCAAGGGGTAGAGTGGGGGAGGGGGTCGAACGAACTTATAAACCTTCAAATAAGTGCAAATACGACAGTATTTACTGTGTAATAATGGAAATAATTAAAACATTACAATAGTTGACCATGTTCATTTTAGCGCAACTTTTTATAATATCTATTAACGATATTTATTAATACAAACAAAACTTATTATTCCCAAAAAGAGTGACGTTATGTCTGAACGACTCATCGAAACATATGATCCAAACGTTGTTTGAAATCCAATTTCACACAAATTGGTATCGATTTGAGCGTCAGTTTGAGTGACCAAAGCATGACTTCTGGCGGAGGCTTTAGTTTCGGTTCATCGCAGCCATCGTTGGCCACGACTGCGACAACCAATCCGTTTGGATCGGCGCCCGCTTTCGCGCCGCAAACCACACAACCCTTCAGTTTCGGCTCTTCGGCGCCAAACGCCACCACAAATGCCTTCTCGTATCAGCCGTTCACGTCTTCGGCCACCACTTCTTCGACACCATTCCCATCGTTTGGCTCAACTCAGTCACAGTTCTCGTTCTCCAATCCGACCACAACTCCAGCCCAGACTTCGGCCTTCAATTTCGGCTCAGCGTTAGGACAACAGACGGCTAACACATCGCTCTTCGGCGCCCAACGACCGCAACAGTCGTTTGGTTTTATGGGAACCGCTTTGGGACAGACGGCGAGTCAACCCACGGCACAAATGGCCGCAAATCAGAGCCAAACCAACGCTAATATATTCGCCCCAAAGATCTATAACGACGAGAGAGACGATATGATCGCTCAGTTTAACAGAGTTCAGGCCTTCTGGGGGTCGGGAAAGGCCTACTACTCGGCGTTTCTGCCCCCGTATGACATCAGCCAATCAGATGCCACCCATCGGTTCAAATCAATCGGTTATTCTGAGTATAAGACGAGCGATTCCAACGAGAACTCAGACAATAAGATGGGATTTCTCATCAAAATGGTTGGCAACGAATCGCAACTGAAGACATCGCTCCTCACGTTTGAGCAAAACCTCAAATCAATAATCGGCGCGAATATGACCATCAAATTGGAGATCACGAAAGTGTTGCCCGAGAATAGGGCCGTCTTGTCGTTGTCCATAACGGATCCAACCACTAATAAGCCGTTGTCTTGCCTTCAGTTGCAAAACTTCTTTAATCAGCAAAACATTAGGAATCAGTTGAATAATGTGTTTACGAATGCATTCTTGAATATCGTTCCGATGGCACAGCTTTCCAAACAAGAACTCGAAGAATACCTCAATACTCCTCCCAAAGGCATCGACGAAAGACTGTGGGCTCAGGCGAAGCACGAGAATCCGGACCCGAATCGCTTCATTCCCGTCCCTTTAGTGGGTTTTGCGGCACTTAATGAACGCTTCAAACTCCAGGAGCGGGAGACAGAACAGCACCGAATGAGACTCAAACTCATCACCGATGAGGTCTCCGCTATGGAAAGACATGTCATGGAAACCAAATCCAAGTTAGACGAGTGCCGACGCAAACACATCGCACTCTCCAATCGAGTCCTCAAAATCATTATCTCTCAGGAAGTGCTCCGCAAAAGAGGTTTTCCCATTCAGGCCGAAGAGGATCAGCTGAAGGCCAAACTGGAGGCCATTCAGTCGGAACTGTCGGCGCCGACCAAATTCCAGGGCTGTCTCAACGAATTGATGTCTCAGTTGAGGCAACTCCAGAGCCAACACCCGTCGGGAGTGTGTGTATCGCTGGACACGGGATTGACGACAGACCTGAAGACGTTCCTAAAGCAAGAACAGGACGGCATAACACATCTCATCGACATTCTTAAGCAAGACATGAAAGAACTCGAGACCATTAAGACTGACAAACCATCGCCTATGAACTGAACATATGTTTTGCGTATTTTAGACATTGATTTCATTGATTAAGATATATTTTATACATCATTTCGATATGAATTTCAATTAAATTATTAATTTGTAATCGGATTTAAGATTCAATGCAAACAAAATTAAAATAAACAAAATTAGAAAATTAATGTTTTGTCAAATAATTTAGTTTGACTTCAATTGATGACTAGTTTTGGACGTAATTTACATGAAAAATAGTGGAAACCAATGGTTTGTTTTGATTGCGTTAAACATTTTGAGTGCAAAACTCATTGACACAAACATGTGTTGCAATTAAATGAAGAAAAGCATTGATTTAAATGTTCAACAAATTGTATTTAATAGTGAAATGAAACAAACTTTGCGTTCATCTGTATTGGCGGCGAAGTAGTGATTTTGTGGTCATATCTGAAACATATAATCGGATCCAATGTTTTCCTTAATGTATGGTTTGTGGAAATATCTGTTCCAAAGGGAAGAGTACTTTGTGTTGATCTTAGGCTTAGATAACGCCGGAAAGACCACATTTCTGGAGCAGTCGAAGACACAACTGAACCATCAGTACAGAGGCGTCGCCCTCACGAAGATCACGGCCACCGTTGGCCTCAACATCGGCCGCATTCACACCAATGGTATTGTACTTAACTTTTGGGATTTGGGCGGACAGACAGAGTTGCAGACCCTCTGGGATAAGGTTTGTGTCCACACATTGTCGCCCAAATTGGTTCCCTATTTAATGAACTTCTTGTTCCCGCGAACGGCCAGTATTTCGCCGAATCCCATGCAGTCCTGTATGTCATCGACTCTTCAGATCGCGAAAGACTCGACGACTCGAAGCAAGCCTTTGGTTTGTGTCTTCATTTTTGTTGTGTTTGTCTTTTCATTAATGTATTAATTGTTTGTCATTTTAGACAAAATGATTACAAATGAGACACTGAATGGCGTTCCGCTGCTTCTTGTGGCCAACAAACAGGACATTCCAGTAATGCCTACAATATTGTTGTCATTGAATGATATATTGGACTAAAACAATGATTTAATATTTGTGGGAAACTCTAGGAATCGCTTTCGTTGTCCCGAATTAAAGAAGTATTTTTAAGCGATCGTCAATTGATTGGTCAAAGAGATTGCCATTCGGTGGCCGTTTCGGCCCTCAAAGGGTACATCAATTGATCCAATGATTGAATTAAGAGATAACTAATTGTCTGCATATTTTAGTGATGGTGTGAACGAGTGTATAGAGTGGACGGTTGGGGCCATTAAGAGGAATATCACGAATAGACCCCCGAATACCACAGAAGAATAACAAGAATTTTTTGGTGAATTATTTTATAAATATATTGTATATTTGAATCACATTTTTATTCTAATGTTTTAACTTTAATAAAAATATATAATTATATGACTAATAAAGATAGCAATTATTTTTTCAGCCGTTTTATGTTTGCTTTGATTGATTTCTCAATATAAATATATTAATCAATCAATTTTATAAATATTTACAAAATTAATAACAAACTTCTTATCGTTGATCTGTATTTAAAAGTTTGTTTTTGATGTGAGCAGTGAATGGGAACAGGAATTCCAGATAATACCAGCATTTTATACACAATATAATGAAATAAATTAGTTTTGCGCTTAAATTAACATTAAAAAGAAAATTAATCACATCTTTTGGTGGAAAACACTGTTACAGTACTAACTGTTTGTTATAAAGTAAATAGATTTGTGAATACAATGGTTAATATGAATTAATAGAGTATAAATGCATTACGGGTTCATTTATGGTCATAAGGGTTAATGACAACTCTCTTTCTATGCCTTAATTCTTGTTGTGGTCATTATAATGATTGCATACAATATACACACAGGTATTACTCACAAACAGGTATCAAGTATTGGATATTAACCTAATATAACACTATTAACATATTATTATATAATATGATATTCATTTAAATGATTCATATCATAGCCTATTCCTCAACACTTTTTTGAATACAGTATTACGCGAACACAATATAACATACAATTAGAAACAAAATAAAAATAGCCAAACAATTGAAGGCAAAGTGTGTCCTCTGCTGAACACTCGCCTCAATTGCGATAATTGTTTCACTTTTGAATACATGTCTGTATATAAAAAAGTCTAACAAAAGTTATGAAACGCTATATCAAAATACATCAGTTGCGGTATAATTGGCCCCAGAGTTCAAATAGAAATATTTTTTGTTGAACATTGTTTAGCTGAATAAATTCAGAAAAAGAGTGCTAGGTAGGATTACATAATTGTATAAAGTAATTAGTTTTTGGCTGTAATTAGAAAATATGAAAATTAGTATGGTGATTTAATTTACTATTAGATATTAATATTAAGTATTTAATGTGTCATAAAGTGGTTCCTTATGTAATATTGTGTTTAGTGTGTGAGTGAGTGCCTGTGCTATGAAATAGAGTGCATTATTACACAAACATAGACTACCAGTTCACGAATCATATGGTCGGTGCTTCCCATACCTGTCTGACAGCTTCACAACACTAGAGGTAAATAAACTAAAAGCGTGTTCACTATTGCAACAAAACTATTGCACCGATTGTTTTGACTGAAGCGCTCATTCATCTCAATCTTCACAATGAGTTTGGAGTTTTTGGATTAGAGTTGAGGACAGAGTTCTTCGCCACACAATCTCATCACAAAAACCATAGTATCTGTGAACTGAACAAAAGTGCAGCAAAAAAGTTCACATAGTTTTGGATTTTTGGAGAAAAACTAAAACTAAAACTCAGTCTCAGATGAAAGAGAGTGAGAGGAGAGACAGTATGCGAGCGATAGAGTGACGAATGAATCGATTTGTTATACTATTATGAAACTGCACTCTAATGTGTACCTCACGAGTCATACCATACCATACACTCTATTCGCACACACATTGGGAGTGCACTTGTGTTTTGCTATACTTTTCTAATACTTCGGTATTATATAAACTAAACTAAAAAATGTTATGTTTTGCCTAAAAATATACATTCAATTATGGTATCAAAAAACTAACAGCTAAAGTGACCGTACGTTTGGTCGGCAATGAAGCGATTGTTTTTGACAGCAAATTGTTTGTTGCGATGATTGTTAGACTGGAGTAACAATCGATGCAATTGTTTGACTGAAAACAACATTTATTACATATCGCTGTCGAGGAGAGTGTCTGTATGTGTGACTCAACGCTATCACAACTCTTCACTACAACTGTGTCTATGCTTTTCATGTGCTTATCATTTCATATTCACTACACTGTAGTCAATACAGTATTGATTAGAAAGCAATCCGTTTTACACATTGAAAACGTGTTCACATCTAATACTATGCGAGAAACGGGCCATCAAATGAAATCTTCACAACTGTTTTTAATTCAATTGTCGTCTGAATTGTTGTAAATATAGTGTATATTTATATCGTTATATCGTTCCGAGTATTGAAAGTATAATTCCTAATAAATAGTGTATTTGATTGTAACGGAAAACCACATCAAAACATAACAGCCAAATGTGTTGCTATGTTTCAAATACCAGTGATTTGAATATAACATAAAATATAGAGAGTATTATATATTGAATATTAATTTATAACACATTTAATATATACTTGTGTTTATAAAAAAAGCCACTTTTGAGTGTCTCTCCGATTGTGATAAAAGGCTCAGCAATTAAGTCATACATTGATATTACATACGGTTTACGACCAATACCTGTGCAGACAATCACTTTTACCATTAAATTAAATTATTTGCTTATTTTATTCATTCATATCAAGTGATGCCATAAATTGTGTTCATTTCCTCATTAATATATCGATTAAATTATATTCAATATTGATTTGGCACTCATTTAACACAACAGTAGTCAACGATATACTGTATATAACAGTAAATATTATTAATTAAACAGTTTTTAAACGTGTTTTCAAAGCATTTCATCGATAAATATTTCATCACATAAATTGTGGTTTAATTTACATTTTTTTATAAATTATTTATAATATAATTATCCCCTAATTATACCGTAATTTATAAGTTTTAAATATATTTTTACTTATAATAACAGCAATTAAAATAATAATAATAATAATTAAAGTGAATTTAAAGGTCTCAAAGATTATACTATCGATTGTACAGCCATTTGATAACAGTTGACAATAGGCTTGAATTTAATACAAATAATTGAAGCATTAATAATAAATTTGTTGTTGAAATTGATTATTAAAAGCGATTATTAATAATAATAAGTGCTGTGAAGAAGAAGTGGATCCGAAAAATAGCCATCACTGGAAGTATTGTCTGGAAGTGAGAGTATGTGCGCTCTCTTTGCGCATATCTGTGATGTAAGCCTTTCTCCTCATATGCTATACACTATCTCTCTCTCCCCATCCCTGGCCTCTCTCTTGCTCTCTCTCCTGCTCTCTCCCATCCCTTGCGCTCATATTTACCACATTTTAAAACATAATATTCTCTCACAATTGCCTTCACTGTTACACTGAATCCGTGTCTCGCAATCAGACATAACGTGTGAATTGGCTCTAAATTTGGTTGTATTTTTGGCTGTAATGGCTGTTCACAGCCGTCGACAGCAATAGTGGTCTTATATTATTGCCGTTTAGACTATTGTTGCGGACATTCATTGAAATAAAAGTGTTTTCTAAAGCGTTGAGGAAATATATAACCGATTCTAGTCTTCATGATCTCTACAACAACAATACCAAAGAACTCCTCTATTGTCACGATTACAGCACTAATATTATTGACATTTTTCGCACAAACGCAGCATTGGATGCGAGACCAGTCGTCATCGACTTCGCCGCCATCGCCGACGACACCGACAACCACTACCACTCCCGACGACTGTCCGCCGATCGCTTTCACGTATGGTATCCGCTGTTAGGCAACTATCCTATGGATCAACACATGCAAGACTTCCCAGTGATAACGGAATGGCTAAAACTGCAGCCCTTGTCTATTCTTCAGTTGGATGCGGCCGATAGGATAGTCCTATTTATAGCCGGTATGTCTGCGCCTTTCACTCATTCCTCTATTATTAACACAATATTACACTCATATTGAGTGCCAAAAGTGTTCCCAATTTATGTTTTGTTATTCCCTAATAACTGGATTAAACGTTTGACTTTTCCATAAGATATACTGTTAAACCTTGGATCTTAGACCTGGTCGGGACCGGGGAAATGACTCTAAGATAGAAGGATTCTAAGATAGCAAAATCTAATATAAAGGGCAAAAATGGCTGATATTCTAAGATAGAAGAATAAAAATCGCTGAAATTCTAAGATAGAAGGATAAATCTAAGATAAAAGGAAAAAACTGCCTGAAATTCTAAGATTAAAGGGAAGATTTCAGATAGAAATACAAATAAATGACGTTATTTTTGTCAATTTTGGTAATTCTAAGATAAGAGGCACACACGGACCTATTGGGTCCCAGACAATGACTCTAAAGTCTAAGATAGAAGGTCTAAGATATGAGGGAATTTAACATTAGGCTTCTATGAAGTGAATCGGGACCAAGAGTTTGACTCTAAGATAGGCAAAAATCTAAGATCGAAGGATCTAAGTTACGAAGTTTAACAGTATGAATAATAATTTTAATTCTTGACTTCACTTGAAGTTTAACATTATATTTGCATTTTTCGCACATTTCTATCATTTAAAAAGTCATAAATTTATTGACAATTATTTTGTGAATAATTATTGTGTTTTCTTTCTCTTCACATGTTTTCTGTTTTTCCTGAAAAATAGTTTTGATATTTTTAGAAAATAATTGTATTTTTAGAATTTGGATAAAAATCATAGCTTTTGATAAACTGAGCATAACTTTGATCTTAATCTAGAAGTCGATTAAAATTCTTCTCTTATGAATCTCTTCTTTGACTCGAAATTGTTTTTGAAAATAAAGCGTAAAAACATTGAAATGAATTCAAAGGATTTACACATTTAGGACTCGATCTCTCTATTAGTGTTTTCTTCCGAAATAAATCCAATGCAAAGAATTGCATAAAATTCTGTCAAAAGCATCTCAACAATCAAGTTATCCCTAAATAATTGCGAATAAAAACATTTTTGTTCCCATTCTTTAAAAATCGGTGTTAAGAATAGCAGAATAGTGTGAAAAAAGTAGTTTTTATTCATCAAACTATTTGTGTTTTTCCCGTTTATTCTCGCATTGAATACCAATCGTATGAATGGTTTCTATTTTTATAAATGTAAAAATCAGTATTCAGTTTAAAACCGTTAAATAGTATTGAAAATAATGGCAAAACTGAATGTCATTCTTGTATTATCTCATAATAGGGCTCAACACCTAATGTGATAAAAATCAAATATTTTTTCAAAGGTTTAATAATAAAAAAGTTTTTAATACATTTTGGCGACAATGCTATCCAATTCTCACGAGTCAGGCATACCTTTACAGCGCAAATACTGACACAACCTTTTTTGAACACACTTTTAGTTTATTATTATTATTATTATTGAATGCAGTGGTCGTCTGAATAATAAGTACGTTAAACACCGCATGACATCTTGTAGTTTAGGCTTTCTTTAGGTTTTGAATACAATTTTAATCATGTATTCATCAAATCATTTGTATAAATATTTTACTATTTGTTTTACTCCTCTATTCGTTTATTTATTCCCGAAAACGTTTTTGATTTGTATTTTTGTATTCTTTTATTATATCGATATTTATATATAATTTTCAAGGATTTTAATTATATATTTATTTAAGTAATTCCTTTCATATAGTGATGTCGTTATCATTAATCGGCATTTGTGTCATAAATTGACAATAAAAGAGGCATATAATAGAGATTCGTATAATGAATGTGAGATATATTTTGGGTGTTGTGTTGTAAACGAATCACATATTTGTTGTAAAGTATTAGAGAAGAAAAGTACATATGAGTAGTCGTTATTATCTGAACATTTTTGTGACAGAATATGACAGAAATTAGTGATTTTTTATTATATGAGAATATTTGATTAGTATTGCATTTGTAATACAAGATTTATAACATATTCTGTTATCGTGAGTCTCGGCTGAACAACAAGATTTGTAATGCATTTCATGTCAATGGCATTTGTATAACGAAAATAAAATTCAAGTATTTATTCCTATAAAACAGAGGCCTTTTGATGTGAAGCGCTATTTCTGTCCCATCGTTCTCTCTCTCTCTCTCTCTCTCTCCTCATATGCTATACACTATCTCTCTCTCCCCATCCCTGGCCTCTCTCTTGCTCTCTCTCCTGCTCTCTCCCATCCCACTCTCTCTCTCTCTCTCTCTCTCTCTCTCTCTCTCCCATCATATGGAAGGCTGACGTGATTTACTCCGATCTATGATTTATGAGAGTTGGAAAACAATCTAATATTTAGTTTATTTTTCATTTTCCAAAGTCATTGTCGAAGGAGTCGTTCCTTTAATTCTAATCAATGGCGTCACGGCTTCTGACTTCAGCTCAAACTAATGAGAACCTGAGGTTAGGTTTAGGCCTAAAAACTCAGGACTCACTAAATCACTGAACCGATCAAATAAAAGGAAAAGTTTTTTAAAAACTACTTTTATTATTATTTTGTCTGTATTTTCTCGCAAAAAACAACTACCGGTTCTTCACGAATGCAATACACTATGTGTTGTGTCAGCGCTTGCTATTAGTCTCATATTTGTATGGATCCGAAGTTATTGTACTCTAGTTTTCTTACATAAACTTCACTTCAATTAATTATACGACTGTTTTTCACATAAAATGTAAGGCATTTTATGATTATTAGATGACAATCCTGTTTATAGAGGATGTGATGGGGTTTTTATCGACGGCAAACATGTAATTTGATTTCAATTTACAACGATTTTCATTTTTTAATTGCATATCAAATATAGAAACAACTAAATGATGATTATTGTTATTAAAAATTAATTTTCACTTATATAACTATTGTGTTATCGATAGGCTATTATTTAAGAGAATTAAAACTTATAATTTAGTTCTGTGTTTAGTTACACACGAATTATTATCGCCACTCAAAAAATCGTATTCACAATTGTCTTCAATTCAATTGTTTTGTCAAAAAGGTTTTAAATCCGTTTTTATGCTTACGTTGAACACAAGGTTTCGCTTTAAGTTTTAATAAATTTTTACTCAATTTTTAATGATCAATATCTGACTTTTTATTATTATGGTATTATTATTACGGAATTGTTGTGTAATTAATAGTAAAAAATGCTAACAAATAATTAAACACGAATTGAAATATTTGCGGAATTATTGCTGTTTTTTTTTGTTTGGCTTTTGTGTTCACTTAATATCTCCTATCATCTAATGTTTTGGTGGAAACACTTAAACACCTGCCAGTCCTACCAATTATACATACCATTCACTATCAATATCATTGACATTGACAGCAGTCTTCCTCTTCAGTTTACAGCAAACTCTTCAATGAATTACTTATTGTTTTGTTTTTGTTCTTCGATTTATTTACATAAAGTGTTTAAAGGATTGAGAAATAATTAGCTAATGAATAGATTATAAGATTTTATTATAAATTACATTAAGTATTAAATATTAAGCATATGTAATACACGTATGTTAAGTATATTAAGTATAAAACTAACAAAATGTTTAATTACAATCAAAACACTATTAATGTTGCAAAGAGAGCCATAAAGTAATAAATGCAAACATATTATGCAGACACTGGCAGTTAGGGCACGTTTTCTCAAATATTTCTCACTTGAGAAATGTGGTCAAAATTGCGTTCATATCACCTGCTAATCAGCCTTGCCTTACAAACACACCATTATTTCTGCCTATAGATCGAAAAGCATTGATTTCTTAATTATGTTTCCCATTATATGTTATAACAGTATCTTATTTCCCATAATATGATCAATAGTTGGCCTCATTTCCGCTAATTTTGCTCCAATTCATTACCAATCAATTCAAGTGATAGTTAATGCCTGCTTTCACATCACTTTCATATATAAATTTACATTACTTACAGATCAGCGAGATTTTCTCGTTTTGTTTTAATTTATCTTATTTTGATATTTTGTATTTTCAGTTTTTTTCAAAATAGTTATGAAATATTTCTTATGGAATAGTGTTTTGAGTGGATTTCGTAGAATTTTAATGATCTTCTTTATGACAAATATCAGAATCTCTTATTAATTGTTTAAAAAGACTAAACTCAGAGTTTTACATAAATCTTATCGCATAATAAAATTCAGTCAAAACACGTTATATTATATGTTGTTTAGTTTTTTTAGTTCAAATCGTGTGTTTAAACGATAGAAAAACTATAAATTTTACTTTTTTTATTTTAAAATATTTGTTTATTACTCGAGAAAACGTTAAATTTAATTATTATTGAATTTTAGCAGTTTTTCACGGAATAATTTATTTGTTGTTCAACTGTTAAAATGCTATCTTTTTTTCATTTCTTTGTGACTCCACTCTTGTCTCAAGAATGCAATTGATATTAGAATTAGTGTTATTTCTTAGTCTATTAGAAACGACTTCTGAATAAAATATTTGATGCATTAATATATTTAATATTAATTCACTGAACAAATAGCGAAACACATCGATATGTGTAAACCCTTTGAGGCATTCATATCCTTGACCCGCGATTTATTCTTTCTAACATCTAATTGACTTTCAAAATAATATACAATTTCCGTCAAATTTATTCAATGATAATAACTCGTAATTTTTAAAATAACTTTTTGTTTTAATTCAGTCATCTCTTAGAAACCACTTCTTTCTTTAACATGATTTCCAAATTCTTTCTCACAGAAACATAATATAGACTATTAGTAGCGAAAGAATTTCATTTGATTTACAACTTTAGCAGCTTATGAGGCATTCTGTTGCTCTTTATTATAAGCCATTATCACTGTTTTGGCATTTAATGAATGTATTTCTTCTCATGTTTTGAATTTAAATATCACTTGTGCTAAGTATAGACATTACCATTGATTTGAGATATAATATTTATATAATAATTAAATTGATTGTATCCCTCACTTTACATATGGCCGTAAATTTTGACATTTGTATTCAAATTCACGACTCTTTTAACACTTCAATAATATTATCACATTTACAGTACAATCTCCTTATTGAACGCCCATTACCTCTAACTTTCCTCATATCGATTCCATGACTTCATTATAGATTATTGTTTGATGAGTGAATGTCTCGACTGTACATATCATCGTTATTATGTACAAAATGCCTCAATAGTTGCCACTTATTAGTACATTATTTGGAGAGCATAATGAACTGAATTTACATTTATATATATCGAGGCAACTATTAGGCGCATAATATTATACAAGAATAGTTCATTTCAAGAGTGATATAAAATTTTATTGTTATTAACTGGAAAAATGTTAGTCTAATGTGTAATATATCTCATTTGGTTGTAAAAAAGGCGAATCGCTTTTTAATGTAAGCACTCAATCGGTTTAAAGTCTACACTGACTTCTATGGGAGAGTGTGTTTTATGGATAACAATAAGTCAAGTAATGTCAGGGATTCTGCTATACTCGCCGTTAGTCTTATAATTGTTTGCCGATTGATGTGGAAGTTTCTAAATCGAGTGGCGCCTAAACCGCCGGATAGTCCAGAAGTGGATAATAAAGATGTGAAAGTGGACACTGATATCAATTGTTTAACACTTAAAAAGTTACATTCCATACGTATAGGTATTGATTATATTTTTTTGTGCAAATTTATATGGCTTTCATTGTATTGTTATCCCGTTTACTGTATGTTATATATTGTCTCATTAAAGACAAGTACAGTCTGCACCGCATTTAACAAAACCGCTCGGTGAGTTTAATAGTATTCTGTTATATCCGGTTTTCTATTATTCCCGGTAGTAGATTTTTGAACATTTTGCTAAATGGCGCTTATTTTGACAAACTTTACAAAGATAGTACTGTATTTATGAGTAAAAACATGCTAGAAGTAACGTTTTGTTAATAAAACACTAATTTTAAAAGCGCTACAAATTATTTTATCAACAGGGTTATTAAAAATACGAGGATGAATAGTTTGTAACCATAACTATATTTATGTATAACTCTTTTCCGTTATATGTGGACCTGTTTAACATTGCACGGCATTAGTTTACTGTCTGCTATATGCGGTATTCTGTTATAACCGATTCTGCTATTAGTGGTGCACTTATCGTTATATACCCATAGGAGCTGCCGGTGCAGCAAAAATGTTCGGTTATAGGCGGTTTTACGTTATATGTGGGACCGATAAATGCGGTGCAGACTGTATTATTATTTTTAATAAGCATTTTGAAAGTTATTTAACAAAAAACTAAAATAGGGTTTAAAAGTATAAAATGTGAGATAAAAAACAAATGACATTTTACTTCTCTATTTCCATAGAAGTAATACTTCAATCGATATTACCTTTGAATTTATCTCAACTGTTGATAAGTTTATTACATTTTTGTTGATTAACTAACTCTATGTTTGTTTAATAAGTGAATTATTTCACTCTAAATATAGGCTCTGCTCTAGTTTTGTGTTCAATTAATGTCGTATATTATACAAAGTGTTTATTGTTTTTAAAATATAATTTTCTTCCTATTATGAAATCATAAGATAGAGAAACTTAAATGAAATATTTTGAGATATTGTTAATCCATTGGTCTTTACTTTGGATTAATGTTATACTTGAAGGGAAGATAAAATGCGGTGATTCCCGGATACAATAATTCACCGGCACCTACACCTCATCCTATGATTGTTATACCGATTAGACCGACAAATGGCTCAGAGAGTGGGTAACCATAATTGAGATCTTATTGTAAAAATAGTTTTTCTCACAAAAAAAATGTTTGCCATTCCTTACGAAGGCATCACATATGATGATAGAGTCAGCTCTTAGTGTCAGAACAGCTTACGGTTGAGGAATGCCATCAAATATTGTGAGCAATTTGTGAATACAATTTTACCGGTATATCAAATGAATGGGAAAAACAGATTTTCATCTCTGATATCTCTGATGCCTTACCAAACAATTCGCAGAAAACCTATTATTACTGTCTTTTCATATAACGTTTGCTTAACTCTAAACCACAATTGCTTTCCTCAAACCACTCGAGACCAGAAATGTTTGCAAATACTGTACTATAAAGTGAAGTATATTTTAATACCATATCTACCGAAAGGTATGAGAAGAAGGGATGAAAAACCTGAAAGTCTTGTTATAAGTTATAAGAAAAAATACGAGTTATAGTAAAACCAGGACTTGATTGCCATCTGAGAGGAGAGATGTCGATAGTGAACACAAAACAGTGAAAAGAGTTTTTTATATTTGTTATTACATTACCTGTTATTATGAAGTGAATGAATGAGTGAAACAGACATTTATATATTGGGTATAAGTTTTTTGGACATATTTATCGGATGTTATCATAAATGTTATACATATTGTAATGACATAACATTTGTGTGAATTGTTATTGTTTTTTCTATGCATATATTTATTATTTATTTGCAACTAATATCTCAACATTTAATTAATTTATTCAAATATTTATTGTAATGAAAATGTGTGCTGTCTTTAGTCTAAATGTCGTCAAACCGTATGTAGATTTGAATGCAAAAAACCCCTAAACATTGGCCTAAATATTAACGATTAGTTTTTCAATTGATATTTATTTCCCTTTCGGTGTCAGTCATACGAGTGAAGTGTTTATCTCGCAGTCAGTGCTCTAAACACTGTTGTGTTGTGTTTGCCATTCAATACAATCGCCAACTTTTCCTTAACGGCCGTCTCTTTCATAACTTATGATTTGGTTATTATATAATCTCATCGGAAAAAAGTATTGAAAACATCGGCTAATGTTTTGCAATGTCTTTGCGTTGAATAACAATGAACTGAGAGATGGAGCCATAGAGTGAATGCCATAACGAGTTGTGTTTGTATTTTATGATACGTGAAAAAAAGCAAAACATTTGTGTTGACGCTTATGTGTAAGTCATTGGACACAACGATATACGCCATGCAATGCAATGCCTATACGTTTGCTATTTATCGCTCACCCTTTTTAAGGGGCGATATTTAACGCAAATACTTTTTTCCACTCAAAAACTTCATTCATATTTTTAGGGCTAAAAGTTTTAGGATTTGGTCCAAAGTTTAAGACACCACAGATTGAGTCCACTTTTTCAGACAAATAAAAGGCTTTACCAATACTTATAGTCTAGGAATGGTTTCTGAGGGGTGTCTGAAGTGGTGGGCAACTCTTTAACCTCACTTTTTATGGCCGATTAGACATATATGCCATATGTTTTTGGCTGTTAATTAGTGTATGTTATGTTAGCCGGGAAACCATATTCACGTTTCTAACGCTGAGTTTTGTTTGAAATGACATTTCGATTGTATTTGATTATACATTGAGAGAGAGAGAGAGAGAGAGTGCCGTATACTTCTGTAAACACACGTATATTTCTCGCTCTTACTATTGAATATACTGTACTATAGCTATAAAAATGATTGATATATTGATATACAGTTAAAAGCGGAGAACATATGAGATGTGGTATTATTACCACAAAAGAGTATTGAATGATAAGGAGGAGAGTGAGAGAGAGGTATAGATAGAGTGAAAATACTGTGCATTTAGTGAACAACTTCTCTGACAACTCTAACTGTGAGTTTTTTACATACATTGACAGCAATAACATTGTGTTGAATATTATTCCCACTCATAACTGAAGGCAACCGAAGGCGAGGTTTTCTCAATTAAATCTCAATTCAATTCCTTAAATGGACTCAAATATACACAACGATTGGAGTATTGGGTGGAAAGTATTTGGTGCCGACGACTAAACTAACTCTCCCTCTCTCTGTCCCTCTCCTAACACTCTCTCTTCCATACCATTTGAGATCGTGTTTAGTGTTTAGTCTCGAAAAATAGTCAAAATCATTGTTTACATCCCATAGAAAGTAAACTTTTTTCCCAAAAATTGTTTTTCTCTTCATTTGCATTGCGTTCTCGTTGTGTGTCTTATTATAAAGTGATAATAAAATAATTAAGTGAAGAGTTTTCTATAAGTTTGTTTCTATTGTCATCTATATTATCGACACAATGAATGATGATATAGATTATGACGATATCGACCCCAGTCTTCAACAGTACGAGTCCTGTCTCGTTGAGGCCAAAGGTCTGTATAATTGGTGGCCATTATATTCGGCCAAAACTTTATTTTTATGACATATTATTGAGTATTGATAATATTGTAAATATTTCGCACATATCTGTGCCCTCTCTATACGTGTCCAATACAGTAGAGCGCCGTTAGTAACGGCATAAATGCGGTTAAGGGCTATTAATTAACATATTTAACACACACTTATTGTGACCCCTTTTCTCCCCCATCTGACCTTCACATGCATTTTGATGTACACATAGGCTATATGTCAATAAAAATACATGATTTACTAATCGTAGTATTGATTAACACAATAATCACTATTATTGACAGATTTTATTGACACTTGTGTTTAACATTTGTTTGACACAAGTATTCATTATTCACATTCATATCATAAATTGTTTTGTTTAACCAAATTGTTATGATATGATAGAAATGGGTGTAAAATTATACTCTGATTACATAATTATGAAATTAAATAAAATAATTAATAATTTGTGCATATTTTGTATATTAAAACAGATGAAAGGGATGCCATACAGAAGAAAACGTTCACTAAATGGGTTAATAAACATCTAATTAAGGTATGAAATGATCTTTTTATTACAATACTAAATGCTATTAATTTGTTGATTCTTTCTCTGTATTTAAATAATGTATTTTTGTTTTTTATATTGAATATAAATTACTTGCAGAATATATTAACATTTAGCATTTAAATAGTTTTTTAATCCCTATTTTTCTTCTCATAAGAAGCCAATGACAATACGTTTTGAATAGTTTTTCCAACAATTATTTTATTCGTTAAATTGTTGTAAAAAAGTGTATTTAAAAAATCGTGAAATTTTATGCGAATTGTGTTCAGAATGTAATTATTCTCTCTTATGATAGTATTTTTTACTCCCATTTTATTATATATTTTATAATTTATATAAACACACAATTGTGTTGTCCTATCAATTCATGTGAAACTCTCACTGTTTTTTGTTTTTGAATACTTTCCGGATATTCTCTGTCTCTCTCTCTCTCCCTCTTTTGATTCATTAAACATTAAATTTTATAAAAATTTTTGATGTATTTGTGGATAAAATCTATGATAAATACTATTGAACAGTATATTACACACATGTTTCTCGACAGTGTATTGTTTATTATAAAAATAGTCATCAATTGTGACAAAAGCTCTTGTAGTCAGTTATTTCTTTGATTCAAATTACAGAATATGCTATTTCTCTCATTTCCTGAATATTCATAACTAAATAGAATTGAAAATACTTTAGCATTACTAACGATAGTTATGATTAACGCTAACAAATGTCTAATATTTAGCGTTAATATTTCGTGATGAGAGAAATCTTTACGAAATCATTTGATTTGTTTCCACAGAATATTATATAGAAATCAATTAACAGAACAATAATGAGTGAATAAAATCCATTTTTCTTTAGCCCTAAAGACAATGAGTTAATAATTATTTAGTTTTCAATTATAATATTCTAAAAGCAATTGTTTAAACCGTTTATCGGAAAGAGTTTAAAAATAATTTATAATTTGGTGTTTAAACGCAAACACAATTAAAATAGTTGTTGTCCTTCAATGTGTCGCCAATTTAGTGTTTGGGAAGAAGTTTTTTAGTCGTAAATATGTTATGCATTTAAGTCATGCAATGTATGTAAAGGGCTGTCAATGAGATATTAACCATATTTGATGAGACAAAGAGACGGCGAGATTCCGATACAAACTGTGCTCTATTTCGGCGTTTATGCCAACAAATTGATGGTTAAGTGTTTTTATTTGTTACACAAACAGTTATTTTAGTGAAAATAAACAATTTAGACATTTATTATAATATGCAATTGAAACGGATTCTCCACTAATTAGACAATTATTAAAACATTGCATCTATAATAAGGATTTCAAAAGAATATTTTTGATTCTCATTATTAAATGATGTGAATATCCGTTGCTTTCATTTCAAGGCTTTTGTATAAATTATTTTTAACTTATTTTTCTTTATTTTTTAATAACCGATTGTTTCAAATGTCATAATTTATTTAGATTTTCAGATTATATAACAGATAAATAAAATCTAAATAATTGTATATAAATCATTTCAACCGCAATAAACAGTTGGCATTACTTTATTTCGTTTTTAAATGAGTTTAATTGTGTTTTTGGCCGATTTATTTCACCGATTGTTGGCTACCTTTCGGCTAAATATGATTAGCGTTTTTATAGACAAAGGTCTTCATTGAGCCCACGATTACTTGTTTTGGGGGACAAATTGAATTATCGGGTAGAGTAGGCTTGATATGGCTCTGGGGGCCACCAAAACTCCATTGTCAGACCTTGTGCTCAGCCGACACTCCAATTGTTAATTCATGATTATCTCGATATCAAAATAATAATTATATTCACGACTTTTGAAATACATTCTCTATTTCACACCTGAGAACTAATTCTCGATTATTTCTCATACCATTCGTTTGATTCGCAACATTGGCTTATCTTTCGCTCAGAAAATTATGTAAAATTTATGTTTTAAACAAACGATATCTCTATTGACACTAGAATTTCCATACAATCGGTTCTAATATTGTTTGAGTTTTGAAATTCACTTTATTGTCGTTAAAGTCCATTGAATTTATTTATTCATATATTATTTGTTATTAGGATTTAAAGGCCGAACACTAATAATATTCTTGTTTTTGACAAAAAATATTTTTTACGTAGATTTTCTGTTTGCTTTTCTGTCATAAAATTAAAATATAATTCATTTATCAATATATGGTAAAAGTTTTTAAAAAGTGTAAATATGTTCACTATTTATGGCTTATTATAGTTTAACATAATAAAACAAATAACAATTGATTTTCAAGGATACAAAGAATCTAAAGTGTTATATCTTTGTTTATTAAATTTATATTTAATTATCGATATTTTAAATACCCTTTAAATCACAGTTGAGTTATAGGTTTTATACTGATATCAGTTATGAATAAATCCCATAAGTTTATCTCATATTCTTCTTAATGAGAAGAATTTTGCTTTTATTAGAATTATTCGGAAAAATATTGTGTGAAATGTTTAATACAAACAATATATTACAAAATGTGGCATTTATTAGGTTTTTGTGCCAAAATAGAGTCAAATATGTTTGAATCAAATAAATTAACCCATTTTTATCACACTATTGTGTATTTAAAAAGCATATCGACACCACCCCAACCAAAACATGCTACATTAACTCTCCCCCTGCATCCTGCTCATTTCTCAACACCTGATATCTTTATTTGCAATCTCTGTCAAAATGTATTATCATTTTCTATCCTAACTAAATATAAGATAAATTATGTGCAAAACTAACTGTAAAACTATTAACATTTAATCCTATAGTTTTGTTTTTATTGCATAATTCAGAGCATTCAGTCATCTCTTAGGTATTCATAAGTGAATTATGACTTTATTATTACTTTGACAACAAATATATTATATCTTTTAACTTATAATAGAAAATAATGTGTTTTTGTTTAATATATTTTTTTAAAGACTAATTATTAGAATTGTAAAGACTTCAAAGTATAATATATGGGCTTATTATAGATTTTCTATACTTTTTTCTGAAAAGCACTTAACATTTATTCTGACTTTTAACTGATTTATTAACATTATATGCATTTAACATTTTTCTCACTTAAAACGCTTACATAAACAAAGCACTGGATCTATACTGAGGTATTCACCGATTTTGTAATTAATTACTTTTTGTACATAATTTGAAAAAATGTTAACTATTTTAACAAAATATTTGCTATATTCCTCTTCCTTAACCCTTACAATGCCTCCAGACGTACACGTGTTTACACGTTTGTAACGAAAACTGTTTCTCTGAATGTAATAACGAAGTAAGTGTTCATTCAATAAAAGTGTGTCCCATATCTCAAAGACTGATTGTTAGATATAATTACAAACCAATTAATTACTTTTATTTATATTTGATTGTTATCTAAACCCAATAAATATTTGAGTAATTTTGAAAATTCATTCAATAAATAATTTTTAGACACTTTATGGCATATTTATCGCATATTCATAGAGTTCTTCCGTCTTAAAACAATTATCTAAAATGTTGAATGAGTTGTCAGATTCTGAGAGGTATCGCCTATTATTGCCACTCATCCTCTCTTCTCTATAATATACCGTATAATATAAGTCAGCATTAAATCATATAATATTGAAATCTATAAATATTTATATATTTGCTAAGAAAGTGATCGCATACTTGAAGTCAATTTAATTATGTATTATTATAATGTCATACAAATAGGATCAGACATCCATTTGCTTCAATTTAAATGTATTTTTAAAATGATTGCTCTCTTTGAATATCGGACACACTTATTATCTCATACTCTCTAATCATCGAAACTTATACTTGTTTATCAATATTTCCTTTTCATTTGCGCTGACGTTTTGACATTTGATTTGTTTTTTATTTTCATTTTTTCATTAATCAGTATATTTTTAAGATTATTTTCATATCTATTTATGTTTTGAACTATTTTTTTCAAAATATATGGTTTTCACATAAATGTATTTATGATTAGCATTAAATTCCGTTTATGGATGTGTTAGTCCCTGATTACCATCAGATTAATGCCTTTTACTTAACCTTCTATTTTTGATTTCAATGTGATTTCAATTCATTTATTCTCCTTTTTATGTCATTTTTTTGTACGAATAATTGATTTTTATTTTTTCTCATTTGTTTTGAAATTAAAATAATTGATTAAATGCTGGAAAAAATAGTGCACAAAGTTTTTAATTGACTTTTGTTTTCACTTTGTTTTAAAAAGTTTCCCTTTTGTTTGAAAAAGTTTTCTCATTACTTAATAATGAGTTAAACAATAAGTAGTTTCAAGCGATTTGCATGACTTTCGTGATTAATATTGCGGAATGAATACGATTTTCAAATCAATAATTGATTTTTGTTTTTGTCAATTAATTTAAATAATAGGTTACCAAAGGAGTGGTCGATTTGTTTGAAGATCTGCGCGATGGACACAATCTTATATCACTTCTGGAAGTCCTATCGGGGGAAACACTGGTGAGTACTATCGGGAGGTTATGGGATGGCAAATACCTGTAGACAATTTGCATACAGGTGTCGACTAATTGAATGTGATTTATGTTTTATTAATATATGATTGCAGTCTCGTGAGAGGGGGCGGATGAGGGTTCATATGTTGCAAAACATTCAGATATGTCTCGATTTCTTAAAGCGTCGAAAGGTATGAATCCATTGAATATTAAATGCCACAAATGAGAATATAATATACAATATATACGATTATTAATTAGCGAAACATTAATATTTCGTGATATCTATCAATGCATGCGATTATTCTTCTCCAGTATTTTAAAAGTGAATGTATTTCTCTCTTATAACAGATAAAACTGGTTAACATCAGAGCCGATGATATAGTGGATGGAAACCCAAAGCTAACGTTAGGCCTTATTTGGACAATAATATTGCACTTTCAGGTTAGAGAAGGCACTCAATTAAGCGAAAAATATTTTTTATAACATATTTTATAATACGGCAAATGAACGCGAGAATGAAAACCATTAAAAATCAAATAGCATTTTATGGCATTTAAGATATTCAGTAAACTATTATATCGATGCACTCCTTGTAAGACTAGATACGAGTCCAAACTTGAAAGTCTGGTTCAGTTATGCAATATTTGAAGTGAAAAGACCAAAAAGAGAGAGCGATAGAGCGCTGGAAGGGTAGGGAAGGGACGGGAACTTGATTTTCGTCATAGAGATGTCGATAGCGAACAATATTAATCATTATTACAGTACACTATGTATTAGTATTGCTGTATTTTATTGCTATTCGCGAACCGAAAAACTTCTTTGAATACCTGTTGAGCCAAAAGGCATTTCACGTAAACTTTTGATCATTTCTCAGTCGTTAGAGAATACTTTTTTGGATGCCATTCATATCGAAGTGAATACTTCCTATAATAGTAGTGCTCTTATTATAAACTCAATATATTTGGTGCCATTTCTCGACAAACAATCTGTTTATAACGTTATTAAATATTTTGTTTATTTATTAACTTATTTACTATAATTGTGGTGTTTTTCTCAATGATGACAACGTAAAAGTGTGTGTAATCTATGCAAAAAACACATTCAAGGATTGGCCCAAATATACCCATAAATTTGTTTCAATATTTTCTTCTCTTCATTCATTCATATATAATAATTAGTCAAACCTTTGACACAAATAGTCTTTGAAGAAATCCCACTCATAAACCGATTGCAAGGTTTTTCACAATTAAAAATTGAGAATCAATTCCTTAAATGGCATCAAATATACGGCACAGCAATGGGTGGAGAATATTCTGTGCCGTCGCTCACTGTTGTCTTTGTATTAGTGTTTTGCTCAAAAATTAGTGGGTTTTAAATGTTTACAATTGAAAAGTAAACTTCAAAATTGATTGCAAACACACACTCACTCTCCGCACACACACATCGCCAGGTATTACAAGAGGAGTACAATTGTGTTACAGGTATTGTAGACACGTTTAAACGTGTCTCAACTTTCTATTGCATTCCCAGAGCCTATAAACAGTTGTTGTTGAAGAGGCGGACACTTTTGGTTCGGTTTATATCACTATTGGTTTAATGAGATTTCGTGACAGGTTTTCATAAAATTCTCATTTTATTTGAAAATTGAAAAATTCATTTCAATTCAGACAATGTTTGGATTCGTGTTTAAACACATCCATTGAGAGCCACTAAACGCATCTCAATATTCCACTACTCCTTCAATACCATTCATATTCAGTGTATAAATAATATAAACAAAAAAGTTTTGTGTCTTTTCTCTTAATGAATGCCATCTGAGACGTGAAGTGCCATTCAGTGACAATTCAGTTAATAGTTCCGATTGAAGTCTCAATTAAATAATTTATTGATTAATCAATCGGTTGGCTATCAATAGCCATGTATTCGTTCATTAAAGGGAACCGACTGTTCCTTAGGGGCAGTCGTGATAAAGAAGATGTCGATAACATTCACGACTCGAGCGAACGACAGCTCGTCGCTGACGAGAAGTCCGAAAGACAATCCATGGATTTGCAGACCAAGACTCATATGGCTTCTGCCTCTCAAGAGTCGAGAGAGACGTTCACCAGTTCTCGCGCCAGGAATGGCCTGAAGACGGTTCACACGCAACGAGTGGTCCGAAAGTCAACAACAGTTACGCGCGGAGAACAGAAACAAACGGTATGTTTAGGAGAATGGGATGAATATTACCAAAAGAGGTATTGAATCGCTTGAATGCGTTCCCAACGCCCACTCATTCAACACTTCTTTGCCATCTCTTTGGAACTGTTTTTAATTTCATACCAAATGTATGGCATTTTAACAACAATTACTCACTGAAAGTGAAAACTTGTATAACATTTACAGAAAAAAAATGTGTCAAAAAATAATGTTTTCGGTTTAATTGAATTCAAAACAATAATGAATGCCTTTATTTGTTGGCAATTATGTAAAACTGGGAACTGTTTTAAAGACTAATATTCATCGCTATTTGTGACAATTATTCAGTAGTAATGGGTTTATAATTAATGGTTTTCATTCGCGTCGTTACTTAAATTGTCTTTTATTTGATAAATATTTTTATTACTGTATTTCACTTAAATGACTGATTTGTCGTAATCTAATCAATTGCTTGTAAATAGCTGTCAGACATCGTATTACACGACGACACCCATTCTTTCAAAGAGGCTCTTCTCCGGTGGGCACAGAAGACCACTGAAGGCTATCCCGGCGTTAAAGTCACGGACTTTACTCAAAGCTGGAGGGATGGACTCGCCTTTAATGCCATTCTTCATCGCAATAGGTTTGCATTAATTGTTTTATTAATTGTTAAACTATTATTAATACTAAACATTGTTATTGAATATATTTTAGGCCTGATTTGTTGGACTACCGCTCGTGTAGGGGACGAACCGCTCGCGATAACCTCGAGAATGCCTTCCATATCGCCGATAAGGACTTAGGCGTTACCCGACTTCTGGACCCCGAAGATGTAGATACACCGCATCCCGACGAGAAGTCTCTCATCACGTATATCTCAGGGCTGTACGAGTTATTCCCCGAACCTCCGGATCACAATCCTCTCTTAGACCTCGAGAGGATCCGACGCATCGATGAGTACAAAGAGTTGGCGAGTCGTCTATGCGTTTGGATGCGGGAAAGCGTTTCACGGCTTCGCGAACGACAATTTCCCAACACTTTGCAAGAACTCAAAGTCCTTCAACAGGAGAACAATCGCTTCCGAATCGAAGAGATTCCGCCGAGACTTCACGATAAGCAACGTCTGGCGAGTTCTTATAAAGACATCACTAAAATGGTGGCCGCTTTGCCCGGAGGTCATCATCGCATTGAAGAGGAATATAAGATTGAAAACATCGAACACCAGTGGAATAAAGTGATTACCGCTCACTCGGAAAGGGATCACGCGATCAATGAAGAGGTCCAACGATTGGAGAAATTGCATCGTTTGGCTGAGAAGTTGTTGCGAGACATAAAGCAATGCGACATCAAATTGGATGACATCGAGCGACAGATTGTCGAAGAAGAGAAACGCGTCCAAAGACTCCATCCGTTGGACACGAAGTTTAATATTGAGAAAATCGAAGCCGAACTCAGACAAGAAGAGGAACGCATTAAGAATATGTTTAAAGACGTGCAGACCCTTCGCGAGGGCCGCTATCATAAGGCAACTGAACTCCACAATCGGGTACAACAGCTCCACCAGAGATGGGCTGACATGAAACTCGAGTTCCAGACCCGAGTGGTCGACGCATTAGCCGCCAGACGTGCCGAAGCTCTTCGAAAGCCATTAACCGAAGAGGAGTTAATAGCGAAATATCCGTCCTTTAGATTCCTTCAGGAATGCATTGTATGGGTTCAGGAGAAGCTCAAGAAACTTGAAGGACTCGATTTCGGCCACGACTTGCAGTCTGTGAAGGAATTCCTGGAACAGCAAAAGACTGAACACCGATCGATCGATCAGTTCCAGAGCAAAGTAGACCAATGCGATGGAAAGAAGCACGAGTTTAAAGGCGAGGAGTACGAGGTTTACACTCGTATGTTGAATAGACTCCATAAGGGATACTCCGAACTCTTGGTGATGTCCAACAAGCGATTGAGTGATTTAGACACTCTGTTAGACTTCGTCCAATCGGCCAATAATGAGCTAAAATGGTTGGCAGAGAAGGAAGAGGTGGAAGTGAATCGCGATTGGAGTTCAAAGAGTATTAATTTGGTAGAAGTGGAACAATCGCATCGGCAGCTCATCAGTGATATGGAGAGACGCGAACACCAGTTCAATGTGGTTCAGGAAAGGGGCGAAAGTTTGATCCGTCAAAGACATCCGGCCACCAAATGCATCGAAAGCCTTATGGCACGCATGCAGTCTCAATGGTCATGGCTTCTGCAGCTCGTCAACTGTCTGGAAGTTCATTCCAAGACTGCAGGCGATTATCACCAATTCTACAACGAAGCCCGAGAGTGCGACCAATGGCTCTCTAAAGTGGAGGACAAACTCAACACCACTTATAGTAAGTCCAGCTTTTCATTAGAAGACGGAGAGCAGCTCTTGAAGGAAATGAATCGACTGAAAGAGGACATCACCCGATACGGCTCTGTTGTGTCCGATTTGGTCTCAAAGAGTAAGGATGTGGCGCCACTGAAACAGCGAAAGGCAGCTCTTCCGCGACCGATCAAAGCGCGGTCCGTATGTCTGGTCAAACAGGCGGGACATACCATCACCAAAAACGAAAGCGTCACTCTTCACGACAACTCACAACGAGCCAAATGGAGAGTCACCACATCCACAGGCAATGAGCTGAGCGTTCCGGGAGTGTGTTTTGTGATCCCACCGCCTGATCAGGAGGCCATCGACACCGCCAATGAACTCAAGAAGCGCTACGAAGCTCTGGTCCTCCTCTGGGCCCGAAAGCATCATAAGCTCCGACAGAATATGATTTTTGCCACACTTAAGATCGTTAAGGGCTGGGATTACCCGACTTATTGCGCAATGGATCCCAACCAACGCGACTCTATTCTCAGAGCGCTGGACGACGACATTGAGAAACTGTGTCGAGAGGGACCGCCCAATGATCCCGACTCTCAGCGTTTGCGCGACGAAATGAACGCTTTAAGGAAGAAGTTCGCCGAATATGACGCCAGAAGGCGAGCCGAAGAGGACGAGAAGTCGAATAAAGCGTTGACTCAGAAGTATACGGACGCCGCCTCTACTCTATTGGAAAGATTGACCGAAAAGGAGAGAATTTTGGTCCAAAGATGTCAAAACCCGATCCCAAGAGATCGCGACTCATTGGAATCGCTTGTGATTGAACACAAAGAATGGGAAATCGACACGAAATCATATGAGTCTGAAATAACTCGAGTGAAAGAACTGTTTCACAACATTCCTCAGAAAACACAAGCCGTCCAACGAAACTACGATGAGATCCTCGAGACGTGGAATAGGATTTGGAGTCTTTCGCAACTCTATATCGAGCGCTTGAAGACCGTCGAAACCGCTCTCTTAGATCTGGAGAAAGTGACTCAAGTGGTCACTAAAGTAGAGATCCAATTGGCGTCTGGCGATGACTTGCCGGCGGATGAGGTGGCGCTGAGACGTGTCCACAGCGAACTCGTCGACTCCCAGAACGATATCCAAAGAAGTAAATCTACTTTCGATGAGCTCAACGTCAGCGCTAACAAAGTTAGACGAATTGTTGAGCGAACGCGTCCTAAGGCTGTCACCCATCCCGATGTCAATCGCATTGAAGATGATGTCAAAAATCTAACTAAAAGATGGGCTAATTGTGAGACGACTACAATCGAAAGGTTTGTCAAATTTGTGGTAATAATTGTCATACAATTAATATAATGATTGCTTGATATGGACTATAGATTGAGGAGCTGTGAGGCCTGCGCTGATCTCTTACGTACTTATAAGAAGAGAATGGACAGCGAGAGGTCATGGCTCAGCCAAATGAATGCCAAAGTCAACACTTTGTTGACCCGACCAGATCTCGAAGCGGCGACAGTAAGTGCCACTCAATCAACATATAATTGTGTGCAAAGAGTTTAATGAAATTGTAATTAAATTTGTTTAGAAAATAAACGAATCGTTAATCGAGAGAAAGCCATCGATCGAAGACACGAACGAATCCGGCGGACGATTCATACGAGAGGCCAAAATATATGACTTAAAGATTAAGAGTTATAGAGAGAATCTGGAGGACTCGCACCCTAGTCTTGACGCCAGTGCTAAGAGATCCCGCAGAAATCCCGGTGCAGATGTTGTCGCTCAAGAATTGGATCAGCTTAACAGCGAATACAGTCAACTATTGGAGAACATTCGCCATCTTCTTAATAAATCTCTACAGGAAACTAAAGTAAGTTTTCAAACCATTGTTTTGATGTTTTATTATGTTTTTATGATTATATGAATGCGTTTTGAAACAATTATTTTGTTTTTGAAATATTCGTGAGAAAAATGTTTTTGAATTGAAAGCATGCGATCAGTCGTTGTTTATTCATAGAAACACATTATTATTATTCAATTCATGAATACATTTATTTTGATGCAAAGCCGCGATTTATGAGTAGTTTTAGTTTAATTTTAGCGAATTGTTTGCCAATTATTTGTAATATTATTATTACGTCGAAAGTTATTATTGTTTTATGATTATAAGAATCCGCATATTTCTGCCCGCAATATAAGTTAGACATAAGTTTTATACAACTTTTTGAGTTTTTACATTTTATTATAAGTTAAAAGTCATTAATTTTATAATTTGATTAAATGTTTGATTGTTTTTAAAATGAAACACTAAATGATGACATTTAGTGATAACTATTTTATATTGAATTAAGTTGTGATGCATAACAATATTTTGTTGTTCAGACAATAATAATAATCATTAATTTTGGTTTTTTATGGTTTAATTGGTTTAATCACACACTTATTGTTATAATATTGAAACGGTTTATTGCATGAAATGTTATGTTTTATTGTCTTTTGAATAATTGATAAGAACTTAATATATAATTTTGTTATGGATTTTAACTCCTATTTTACTATTCCTTTCATAAATTCTTTTCTCTTTCTCTCTCTTACGAAACCTTCAAACCATTGTCTTATAGCTAATCAGCAGATTATCATTCAAGACATATCGAACTGACTTGGGATTAGCTGTTAACCAAACATATAACCAAATGGACTTAAATAATGACTTTAATACTACTACCACTACTTCTTTAACCACTATTTCTAACCAACAAAACCAACCAAAGAGTCACTCAAATGACTTTAACCACAATAAACTTGATTACGATATGAGTGCCAAAACTTGTAAAACCACATCAACTCTTGTCCTTAAAACAAGTGATTCCGACCCCAAATCCAAGGAATCGGTTAGCATTGAACAGAGATTAACACAGTTTTTACCGTCTGATGGTATGAGTGTTGCCGATCAGACTGACGGTATGGGTCGGGACGGTGTCAGTGTTGGCACACCTCAGGCCTTAACCTTCTCTGAAATAAAGAGCACTCGGCGTCTAATAACCGAATCTACAGAAACGGATGCTATAAAAGCAGATACATGTGTACGAAGTGCGAGTAGATCTCCGTCTCCGCCCTCTCCTAAAAAGGCAAAGTCTGCCTCAGATATCGTCAGACAGAGTATGAAATCAAAAAGAGTCTCAAATAAAGTTGAGTCGCGGTTTGATATGCGGTCGCGCTCTCCAACTAAACACACATCCATTGAGTTAAACAGTAGCTCTGATATCATTCCTACCAGTGATAAGTCCGGTTCCTCATCACCAGAGAGGATGAGTTGCAGTTCCAGCAGTTCTTCTTCTCACGATTCGTCCGATCGTTCGCCTAAACAATCAATTTCTAAGACTAAATATAAAAAGGATTCCGAAACCAAATCCATGTCATCTTCGTCGCAGAGGATGTCTCCCGATAAGGAGTTTACAATCAATGAAACGAGTTCTTCGGTGTCGCAGACAAAGACATCTTTTTCTAAAGATATTGTTTCCAAATCTGAGATAAAATCGTCCACTTTTGAGGAAACGGAAACTAAAAAGATGTTTAAATCTAAGAAAATAAACGGAAAAGAGAGCCAAATCTCTGATATTGTTTATTCCGAAAAAGACATTCAACGGGAAAAATCTTTATCTCCCGATTTACACAAAACTTCCGATACATTTGAGTCGAGTATTAAATCCGGCAAAAGTGTGGCTAAGAAAAGAGAAAGCGATTTGATTAGTGAACAGTTATATGAGAGTAATGTTGTCAGTAGTAGTGATAACCGTTTGACATCTCAATCAATGACAAGTGAAACAACGGGCGCTTACACTCAAGTGCTTGAGTTGCCGCCCGAGGGCTGGCTTTTAGAGGATGCGATCCATCAAAATATTGTCGACTCCGAGTCGGGAATGTTTGCCATTCCGGGAACCGATCGGTTGGTGTCATTTGAGGAAACGGTTCGCTTACAGATTATTGATCCCAACTCTGCTGTTGTGGTCGACCCGAAGACCAATCGTAAATTACCTCTTCTACGGGCGTTTGATAAGGGAGTGATTGACTCGACCGGTCATTATGTGGGAGAGAAATGCCAACAAAAAGGAGTTTCGATGAAAGAAGCGATTGATTTGAATTTAATTCGATTCCAAGAGACGCAAAGAAGCGACGATTTGTCGCTCACACCAAAACTGTTGCGAATCACAACCGTTGAGGGCGGGGCCGACCAATTGGATCTGATTGTTAGTCCAGAGGCGACACAACGATCTCATTTAGACATTCCAGAGTCCACTGTCACGAGAGAACAGTTCATCGGAATCGATGATAACATCTATTATAGCCCTCAAAGTAATACTATTTTGATTGAAAAAACTGGAGAACGAATGGATTTAATGGAAGCGATTCGTTCAAAAAGAGTCGATCCAAAGGTGTTTTTAGTGACTGATCCCGAAAGTGGTAAATGTATGTCACTTGAGGTCGCGCTCAAGAAGGGTATTGTCAACAGGAAAACGGGGGAAATATCACCCAAAAAGGGCTCCAAAAAGTTATCGATTCCCGAAATGCTAAAACAGGGTCTATTAGTCTTAGCCGCCAGTCCTTTAATATTGGCCCAGACTTTAGAGTCATGTATTGAATCGAGTTCTCCAACAACTTCTGTCGCAAAAGGAGCCGCACTTATGCGCGCAAAACCAGAGACCAGTCCTTCTATTAGATCCGATTCGGTGACGACAGACAACAAAGATAAGACCAAAACCACAAAAGTGATCAAAGAAACGGTTCAGACAATTAGATCGAGAGAATTGTTTATTAAAGATCCCAAAACTCAACGAGAAGTGTCGTTAGACGAAGCGGTTGTGTTGGGTCTCATTGACGCCGAAACCGCGCAAAGCCTTAAAGAAGAAGACCAGAGACGGGAAGGAGTGGGCGCTCACAACATAACTGAACTTACAATTCACGACCCGATGACTGACCAACAGGTGTCGGTTGAAGAAGCGGTCAAACGAGGTCTTATAGACGCCGTTACCGCTCAACGGCTCGAAAGGGGAGAGATTGTGGACAATGTGGTCAAATCAAATGTTACTGTTATGGAGTCCGACACTATTGATGGACATATCATTCCTAAAGACAAATCATTGAGTTTAGCACAAAGTTTGCCCACAAGTATTAAAGCAAAGACATCACCAACAAGTAGTCCGACAAACAAATCGCCAATAGGTAGCCCATCAAAGAGGTCACCGATTGGTAGTCCAACGAGAACTTCGCCAACAGGTAGTCCACCGAAATCGAGATCATCTTCTAGTAGTTCGAGTCCCAGTCGTTCTCCAACTCGTACTAAATCTCCCAAAAGAGTGTCTCTGAAAGAGCCATCATTTGAAGTATCGATGGGTAGCCCACAAACACACTCCTCTCCCGAACGCGAATCCGTTGTCAAACGAGTTCCGCGGCGTTCAGTTTCTCCGCAAACTGCTGTCGCGGAAGCGTTGATAAGCAAAGAAACTGCAGAAATAATAGAGTCGGTGCCGCACGACATGCCTTTAGAGGAGGCCATTGTTGGCCATATAATCGATGGCGAAAAGGGCTCTATTATAGAGCCACAGACTGGAGAGAAAGTGTCCATAAGAAAGGCATTACATTTGGGTCTCATTGATGGCGACAACAAAGCGTTAATTTATCCGATTGGCCGAAGTCTGTCTCTTCCGTCACTTATAGAGAAAGGTCTCTACAATCCAATAGAGCGGCGAATAATCCACTCAGAAACGGGTCAACTCTTGACTCTATCTCAAGCCATTGCCTGTGATATCGTCGACAAGAATTCCAAACTAATGGATCCCAAGACTAAGAAATCCATTACATTAGAGGAGGCCATCAGTAAAGGAGTGATTGATTCAGTCAATTGTGACGTAACGACAGTTTCTAGAAGGAAGATGCCATTAGTAGAAGCGGTGGAAACCAATTATCTCCGATTACCAAAGACCCAGAAGGAGAAGTCTTCTCAGTTAGAGAAACCCATTCCAGAGTTGGCTCTTTCATACACCGCTGCACTCGAGAGTGGTTTCATTGATTTGAATGCATTACAGTTCACACATCCTATCACTAAAGAAGTGATGCCAATCAGTACTGCCATCAAAAAGGCACTCATTTCTGACGTTAAATATACTGAATCGACACCTATTGACGGCTCGACTCTAATGACTGAGACCTCTGTCCCAGAAGTTGTAAAACCAATTTCGTCTCAAACAATCTCCACACCACTTGTGATAGAAAGTCCATCAAAACAGGTAATGACTGTTAATGGGAAAGAAATGATTAAACAAAACGGCGACAAAATTGAGAAACAGTTACCAAAAGAGGAAACAATTGAAAAGAGTAATCAAATTAATGACACAATTAAGGAAATCAATGACAAGAAAAATGTTGTTTTTTCGATTGACTCGACGACTAAATCTCAAGTCGCGGCAGCAGTCGTCCAAACGAGTGTTGAAACAGTGATCACATCCACCGGTCAGGTCACTCTTCGGGCCTCCAGTGCTGTTCAATCGATGGCTAACGTCACCAAATCCGGTGAAATGAGTGTCACGACCGGCACTATTACCTCCCCTACGACTGCGGAGGCCATACAAATATCTCAAACATTTCCGAAAATAGTATTTCAATCACAAGAGATATCCACACAAACTGACGGCGATTCTAACAAATACACCATTTCTGGTATTTTTGACTCATTATATGATAAGGAGAGCAATCAATTCCGAGACCCGGAGACTAAAGAACTGGTCTCATTGGAGCAATTGATTGAAAGGGGATTTGTAGACATGGATGCCATTATATTTGATGCCATAGACGGCAACACTAAGAGCACTGGAGATGCCATTAGGGAGGGAAGGATTGATGCAAAGGAGGCAACTCTGATGGATATTAAGACACAAACCAAAATGGCAATAAGTGATGCCATCAAAGAGGGTCTATTAGCAGTAGTGGGCGCCCCCATAATCGCTGCCCAATCAGTGGGCGCTGCGGTTGTAAAACAAAAAACTAGTGAAAGCAGAACGAGTCAAACGAATACCACTCCCGCCGTTGCGCCCAAACAAACGGCTTCTATTCAATCACAGACAGAGGTTAACCGACAAGAGATAAGTACCGAAACAACAGTAACCTCTACTGACTTAACCCAAACAGAGGTGAGATATCGACCCGTTATTGCCTCTGGCATTCGCTTTCGACTTGTGTTACATAACAATTTTGTTTCGTTTTGTTTGTTTGGCATTTAAAAACTTTTATTTTAAATAATCTCTAAATTATATCTATCGGTGTTTTGGTCGGTCGTCAAAAACTAACGCCTTAATCAAAGCCTAACTTAAAAACAATTGTTTGTGTTTTTATTGCTCGCATTATTTGTACGGTTTTTTTTAACCGAAACGCTTAGCGAATGAACGCCTGAAACGCTGTGCAAACTCTGCTCTGCAAATGCTATGCGCTTTTGTAATGGCTTTCGACTCTTTTCTAACGCTTGTCTACCCATTACAGGACGCTTTGGCCGCAGCTCTCAGATGGCTGTCCGACACCGAAGAAGAGATGGCCAATCAGAAGCCTATATCTGCCGACTATCAGGTGGTGAAGGCTCAGCTTCAGGAGCAGAAAGTGCTCCGAAAGATGATTGTCGACAAAGAGTCGAGTGTTAAGTACTTGTTATCGTCGGCCAAAGTTTTAATTAAAAACCTCGATTCGGGTGAAAGGACTCCCATTGAGAGACAGATGAGTGAAATCACGCGACGATTCGACATTATTCTCGCCAAATGTAATGATCGGATGTCGACTCTCGAACAGACACTGCCTATCGCTCGGGCTTTTGCAGAAAGGATTAGTCCTCTTTCCGATTGGCTCGAGTCGTCGGAGCGAAAACTGGCCACTCTTTCGACCCAAATCCCAACCGATCAAAACCGGATTCGCAAACGCATTGCCGATCACAGAGCTCTTCACGAAGACATCATTGAACACAAACGCGATTTTGAAGAGTTAACAGAAATTGCACAGAATTTGATGAGTTTGGTCGGCGATGACGAGGCACAGGATGTGGTCGAACGGCTCCAGAGAGTGACCGATCGATACGCCAAACTGGTTGAAGATAGCGTCGCTTTGGGCCGTCTTCTCAATCAATCGCACGAAGAGTTGGGAAGTTTTGTTCTCAGTTTCGAAGACATTCTGGCGTGGATTCAAGAGATGGAGTCCCGATTGAATCGATTCCGTGTTCTTAGCGTTTATGTCGACAAACTTAAAGAACAAGTCGACGAATTGACCGAAATGTCTGAAGAGATTCACAGTCACCAGAAGAAAGTGGCAGATATTGTCCATTCGGGTCAAGAGATTATGAAACACTCGTCGGGCGGCGACTCTATATTCATAAAAGAGAAATTGGATTCATTGCAGTCCCGGTTCAGTGAATTGACGCACAAGTCTTCGGACAAACTGCAACAGGCGAGAGAAGCGCTTCCCATTTGCCAGAACTTCCACGAGTCACACAATACACTCAACACATGGATGGATGAGGCGGAGCGTGACCTCAAGAATGTCAACTCATTGAATCTGAGCGCTCAGGAGAAGATCATCACCAAATTGGAGAAAGAGATCCCCGAATATAGGATTCATTTGGAGACAATCAATCACTTGGGGCCACAGCTGTCGTCCATATCTCCAGGTCAGGGCGCGGCCACTATCGAGGGCTTTGTCACCCGAGCCTCGCGTCGATTTGACGCCATTTGCGAACAAATCCAACGCAAAGCCGAGAGAATACAACTCGCGAAACAACGAAACGGCGAAGTGTTGACAGATATCGAGGAACTGCTCGATTGGTTCCGCGACGCCGAACGGCAACTATTAGAGGCCGAACCCATTACTCCTAATCCCGAGGCGTTGGCCATCCTATTGAAGGAAACGAAAGCATTGTATGACGACATCAATAGCCAAAAGGGAAGAGTAAGAGATGTGATCACAAACGCCAAGAAATTGATGCGCGAATCGAGTGGAGAGGATTTGGCGCACATTAGAGACAAATCGGAAGATCTGAAAGAACTGGCGAATCACGTCTCGCAGTTGTGTCAGGACAGACTCAACGCCTTAGAACAGGCGCTGCCATTGGCTCAACACTTCTTCGAGGCTCACATAGAGCTGTGCCAGTGGTTAGAAGAGGCGGAAAATGAGGCACAAATGTTGGGAAAGCCGGCCATTCATGCGCCACAAATCAGACGACAACAAGAGATGACCAAAGCGTTGCTCCAATCAGTGGCCGAACACAAGCCACTCGTCGACAAACTCAACAAAACGGGCGCCGCTTTGATGCGAGTCATCTATGAAGAGGACGCCCGACAGGTCCAGAAGATTATGGACAGCGATAACGATCGCTACAATAAGTTGCGAAACATTCTTCGAGAGCACGAGAACGCACTCGAGGCCGCACTTCAGGCCACGTCTCAGTTTGTGGACAAATTGGACGGAATGCTGAACGCGTTGAACAATACGGCCGATCAGTTGAGAAACGCTGAGCCGATTGCCGCACATCCCGACAGAATTCAGGAACAAATTCTCGATAATAACGCTATTCTTAAAGATCTGGATAAGAGAGCGGCCGCTGTGGACGCCATTAAGTTAGCGGCCAGAGATGTGATCAGTAAAGCGGGAAAGAGTGACGAACCGGCCATTCGGGACATTAAGAAAAAGTTGGCCAAATTGAATGACTTGTGGGATGAGGTCCAGAAGGGAGCCAACAGTAGGGGTCGTTCGCTGAGCGATGCCCTGAAAGTGGCCGAAAAGTTTTGGAATGAGTTGAATAACGTAATGAAAGCCATTCACGATCTTCAGGACACACTCAACAATCAGGAGCCGCCGGCCGCCGAACCCAACGAAATCAAACAACAACAGAACCAATTGAGTGACATTAAGCACGACATGGATGTGACCAAACCAAAGGTGGATCACTGCAAACAGACCGGAAGAGATCTCTTGCAACTGTGCGGAGAGCCCGACAAACCCGAAGTGAAGAAACATATCGACGATTTGGACAACGCTTGGGATAACGTGACTTCACTTTACGCCAAACGCGAACAGAATCTGATAGACGCGATGGAGAAGGCGATGAATTTTCACGAAATGCTTCGCAATCTTCTGGACTTCTTGGACAGAGCGGAGCGTAAGTTTGACGGCTTGGGTCCGATCGCCGCCGATATCGACGCCGTTAAGCGACAGATCAAGGATTTGAAGGAATTCCAGAACGAAGTGGACCCACATATGGTTGAAGTGGAGGCACTCAATAGACAGGCACAGGAACTGCTGCAAGACGTACACCCGGACAGAGCGCGCTCTATCAGAGGGCCAATCAATGATATCAATCGTCGTTGGGATGTGTTGTTGAAGAATATAACGGACAGATCAGCCAATTTGGACAACGCTTTGTTACGTTTGGGTCAATTCCAACACGCGTTGAATGAATTCCTCGCTTGGGTTTCAAAGACCGAGCGAACGCTCGACGACATGAGGCCTGTGTTCGGCGATCCGCCGGTCATTGAAGTAGAGTTGGCTAAACATAAGGTTCTTATGAATGACATCGACGCCCACCAGACGAGTCTCGACACACTTAACATTGCGGGCAAACAAATGCTGGCTCTGGAGAGGGGAACCGATAGCGCGCGAACCACTCAAACCAAACTCAATGATCTGAACTCTCGTTGGGAACAATTGGTGGCGAAGGCTAACCAACGGCAGCGAGAACTCGAGGACTCACTGAAAGAGGCGCTCGCTTTCAATCAAGAGATTCAAGACTTGCTGTTATGGCTCAATGATGTCGACCAACAGCTGACGTCATCCAAACCCGTCGGCGGACTTCCCGAGACGGCTAGAGAGCAGTTGAATCGTTTTATGGAGCTCTACACCGAACTCGAGTCCATTCGACCTAAGGTTGAATCAGTGCTCAAACAGGGAGAGGACTATTTGAGGCGTTCACCCGACGGCGCGGCCACTAATTTGGCGCACAATTTGAAGACACTTCGCCAGCGATGGGATAATGTGTTGAGTCGTGCGAACGACCGAAAGATTAAACTGGAAATAGCGTTGAGAGAGGCGACAGAATTTCACGAAGCGTTGCAAGAGTTTGTCGATTGGTTGACGTCTTCGGAGAAATATCTGTCAAACTTACAGCCAGTGAGTCGTATTGTGGACAATGTGTTGCAACAAATCGAAGAACACAAGCACTTCCAGAAGGACATCGCCGCTCACAGAGACGTAATGCTAAATCTGGACAAAAAGGGAACTCATCTCAAGTACTTCAGCCAAAAGCAAGACGTGATTCTGATTAAGAATCTATTGGTCAGTGTTCAGCACCGATGGGAACGCGTTGTGTCTAAAGCAGCCGAACGATCGCGAGCTCTGGACCACGGATTAAAAGAGGCCAAAGAGTTTAGCGACGCCTGGAATGAGTTGATGTCATGGCTGAGCGACGCCGAGAAGACATTGGATTCGATCCAACAAATGGGAAATAATCCCGAATTAATTAAACAAATGCTCGCAAAACACAAAGAATTCCAGCGCTCTCTCGGAGCCAAACAGTCGGTATACGACGCGACCATCAAAATGGGCCGAAGTCTCAAAGAAAAGGCGCCCAAACCTGACGGACCAGTGCTTCAGGAAATGATCGATGAGTTGAAGAATAAATGGAATTCCGTTTGCAATAAATCAGTGGACAGACAGAGGAAACTGGAAGAAGCGCTTCTATTCTCAGGTCAATTCAAAGACGCGATTCAGGCTCTGATTGATTGGTTGGACAAAGCGAAGAAGGAGTTAGCGATGGATACACCTGTTTATGGAGATCTCGATACCGTCACTGCACTCGTCGATCAACACAAGGCTTTTCAGGAAGAGTTCAAGAGTCGCGCCAAGAATTTGGAATCCGTTCGTAAAACTGCCAGAGATTTGTTACAAACGGCTACTCCTGAAGACGCGCGACATATTAAAGAGCAGATGAATATATTGGACACCAAATGGGAAGAAGTGTCGCGACTCAGCGATGAGAAGCATAGGAAACTGGAAGACGCTCTGAAACAAGCGGAACAGTTGCACAAATCGGTTCATATGCTTCTCGAATGGCTGTCCGACGCGGAGATGAAACTGAGATTTGCCGGACCTCTGCCTGAAGACGAGGCGACCACAAGACAACAGATCTCAGAACACGAGAGATTTATGCGGGAAATGGCGTCACAGGAGAAGAATAAAGACTCGACGATAGCGTTGGCGCAGGAGATCCTCCAGAAATGTCATCCCGAGGCGACGCCTGTCATCAGACACTGGATTACAATCATTCAGTCGCGTTGGGAAGAGGTGTCCGCTTGGGCTCAACAGCGAGAACAGAGACTTCAGGACCACTTGAGGTCATTGAGGAATATAATGGATCTGTTGGAAGAGCTGCTCGCGTGGCTCATCGGCGCCGAAGCTTCACTATTGGCTGCCGAAGCGCAACCACTGCCCGATGAAGTGCTCGCACTCGAGCGCCTCATTGAAGAACACCAGAGATTTATTGACGATATGATCCGAAAAGAACCGGACGTCGAGAAAGTGGCCAAAGCTTTCACAACCAAACGCGGAACGAGAGAACAGCTGTCAAAGGGTATCGACAGCGCAAAGGGAAGGCGAGGACTGCCTCCGCGCACCTCAACTCCAACCAGAGGTCACGTCGAGCCTGAGATCAAACACCCGCGCGCTCGGGAACTGCTCGAGAAGTGGAGCGTTGTCTGGAAGTTAGCGATGGATCGTATGAAACGACTTCAGGACAAACTCAACTACAATCGAGAGTTGGATAGAATGCGAAACTTCGACTTCGATGAGTGGCGCCGAAGATTCCTCGGATGGATGAACAACAAAAAGGCCAGAATTATGGACTTCTTCAGAAAGATCGACAACGACAACGACGGAAAGGTTACTAAACAGGAGTTCATCGAAGGCTTCCTCGCCTCCAAATTCCCGACCAGTCGTCTGGAGATGAATCGCGTCGCGGATATATTCGACCGCAACGGCGACGGCTATGTCGACCAGAAGGAGTATTTGGACACTTTGAGACCCGATAGGGATCAGCCCAAGACTGAGGCCGAGATTATTCAGGATGAAGTGCAACGTCTGGTCAACAAATGCACGTGTCTTACGAAATACAAGGTCTTCCAAGTGGGCGAAGGCAGATATAGAGTGAGTCCAATCTCTTGTACACATTTGATCCCAAACATTGATCTAATGATTGTGTAATACTTGATGTATAGTTCGGTGAATCGCAAAAACTCCGATTGGTTCGCATTCTTCGCAGTACTGTTATGGTGAGAGTTGGCGGCGGTTGGGTATCACTGGACGAGTTCCTGGTCAAGAACGACCCCTGCAGAGGTATGCATACCATTCACTTCCATTCATTCCCCTAATTATAAGGTTTTGGAGATCCCATCAGTTTGTTTGTCGTGACGTTTGATTGCGATATTATTTTTCGTTTAAAATAATTATAGTTTTGCTTGAATTGAAAATGTATTAGTTTTGCATGAATTGAATGCATGTTTTATGATTTTTTTTTGTATTTTGTTTTACGCGATTGAATGCACGTATAGCTAAAGGCCGTACAAATGTCGAGCTTCGCGAGCAGTTTATTTTGGCCGATGGGGTGAGTCAGTCGATGACACCCTTTAAGTCTAAGTCGCCCATTAAACCCGACGGAACTATCAGTACTACGGGTCCAATAACTAAGGTTTGTATTGCCGTCTCATTTAATAATGACTGAAAATTACTCTTTAATCTCTCTTTCTTTGCTAATAATCGAAGATTTCTTTGACTTTTGTCTGCTTTATATTTTGAGTTATTTATTTTAATTGAATGTTAACGTAATCCCAAATCCATTAGATGTGAACCTAATGTACATTTGATTACATATTAATTTATAGTACATATAAAAATAGTTAAGCGGTATTTGAAAATCTAATTTAATACTAATATTTCTAACATTGCTATTCACGACATCATAAGACTGTTTGATGCAAATGGGTTTATGCCGTTGTCTGCCGGTTCAGGCGTGTCCTGAATTGTGTACGTCTTACCGGCCTCTGCCCTGCGATTTCTCTTCAAGAATACCTATTCCTCTTCATCTTTGGGTAAATTCTATATAAAACTCGATTCTAAATATCGTTTCGGTTTTGGTTTCCATTTCCACAACTTTTGTTTCACTCATTTGTTTCATTAAATTTGGTAAAATTTTTTGGCATAAATAAAAATATTTAACGATCTATTAATTGATGAATAGATCCGAGAAAAGAGCGAGCGTTCCGTACCTATGGCTCATCAACAGCACTATCGTTATGGAAATTCTACGAGCGATTATAGTTTCAGTGATCAGGCGGACAGTTCCGGTGCATCCAAAGGCCGCCCATTAAGTCGTCTAACAGTTGGATGTAAGCGTTGTTAATGAAAATACATGTTTTGAATATTTGTGCTAATCTTATGTTTTGCCGAACAGCTGGCAGTAAACCAAACTCTCGGCCAGAAAGTCGTCACTCGAGTCGTCCGTCGAGCAGAGCTGGAAGTGATATGTCTGTAGAAAGTCTTGAGGGTTACCAACAGCGACGAACAGCTCGTACATCGAAATTGGTCTCTCGTACTAATGGCACAAATGGCACACGAGATCAGTGGAAGATCTAAACTAATATATTCAATACAAGTTAATGCCCTTAACATTAATTAATAATCAATGAAAGGATAAAACATAGCATTAATTACTTAATCATATGAATAATTGTCTGATATAATGGCAATAATAATCTCTAATCAAATTTATAGTTCACTAACAATGAAAACCAGTCATTCAGTCATAGCAATTGCCGTGAACTGCGAGCGCCTCAAACACTAGTAATCACTAATTTGTCTATTTTTGTACTTAACTAATAGTATTATTGAAAATATGTTTGAATTCATAACACTTTGAGCCCTCCCTGAGACCACACTTTTAAAATAGCCTGAGTTTAGGCCCGAAATGTTGCCTAAAAATAGTCTATTTTGACAATAATGTTGGAAACCATAGAATCCCTGATAAGGATGAAAGGGCTGCACATTCTCTGGTTTTAAGAAAAATACATTTTTAAAACACATCTATTTTTTCATTAATTAATATAAACTAATAAATTGTAAACTAAACTATTGATAAAATTGTAATATTATTTGAAATATAGAATAAAATTGAGAGTAACTTATAATACATATAATAAATATAATAAACATTTAAATTCTTTTTAATAAATATTTATATAAAAGTGTGGAAAAGAAGTGAAAAGATTTAAGCCGTGTGTTTGAGACCAATACAACACTTCCACTCCTTTCGTATCATTAGTTTTGTTTGTTTTCCAATGAATTGTCATTAAATATATAATTCCAATGACAGCACAGCCGGTGCGGCGACGGCTCGGTATTTACGGATATAAAGGTTATAATAGCCTTACAATTGCCTTCCATAGGAGTCTTGGCGTCAGTCTTACAAATTCCATTGACTTGCCTTTAAGTGCTAACCTCTCCCCGTCTACTGTCGCCAGTTTGGGTGCACAGGTATGTGAGTGTGAACTACACATAGTGTACAGACTGTATACACTATGTGCACAGTATTGTATGCATCAGTACTGCTCACACATGTAGTAACAATTGTGCCGATTCTATACACTTATCAATTCATTCTAAGAATTAACTCACGAGGAGGTCATCACTACTTTTTGGCCGCTTTTGACTTATGTTTTGTTTTTCACTAAATATCAGTACTAAGAGTGTAGGGGTAGAGACGGGGCAGACAACCAATTGTCAGCAGAACTGCCAAAAAATTGCATTTTAAACAAAATCTCATTTTCGGTTCCAATTCTTTGTCGACTTAAAAGGAAATCAAGTTTTCTCATCGTTTAAATGCTAATCAAAAAAGCAAACAATTTTTTCATTTCATTGAATAATATTGAAATAAAATATGAAATGTGAAAACATGTTAAACAACGGCTTTCGGCAGTTCTAATACGTGTTAATGAAGTTAAGAGTTGGACTCAAAGCTCAATCACATCCCTAACCAGTATTGCATTGAATTGTCTCTCTATTTGGCAGCCAATGTATTGCACATAACTGTGAGGTTTGTATTTCGTTAGTAAAACATATTTGCCATAAAAGCAATTGCATTGAGAGTGAGAGGCAAAGAGAGAGCGAGAGGTTGGAGTGCAGGTGTGCTCCAACTTATAGGCAATGCAGGCATACATTCGGCAAAAAATTATATAAGCGATAAAGCATTTGGATTATACACTACTTCTCGTGGGAATGCATTTCCTAAATGAAGGCAAACGCTGTTTGAGAACTGCATTCAAAACATACAGATGTGTCGACTGAGGAAATACTGATCACTGATCACATCTGTACAGACATTACCAGACTTTATACACAATATTGTTTGCAATGAGAATGACTTACAGTTACTCTACATTTTGTGAAATCATTTGATCAGATGTTTCGAGACATTAAAGTGTTAAAACATTTCTTCCAATGAATTCATGCATTCATTCATTCATTTCGTGATTTTAATTATCGATTAGAAGAATATGTATAGAAATGATACTATAGTTAAACAATGGGAGGCAACTAAAAAAGATTGAATCAAATTATCTTTAGATACCATTTTTATACACATGAATATTGTTGGGCTAAATGTGACATATGAGGCGATTGCAGTTAAAAGGGCATGAGCGAGTCTACTGCGACCGATGTTAATAGCATAAGGGGCCATAGATGCTTCACTTC
>CAJPIZ010000015.1:0-61986 GCA_905368565.1 Medioppia subpectinata
GACTATTATTTCATCATTACCCATTTAAATTTATTTCTTTTAAACAACAAGTGGCATAACTTTTTTGAATTTTGGGATATTATTGTGACTTGAAACATAAATATCTTTGATCCAAAGGAATGAGATACCAAAATGCTATGAAGTATACTAGCAATAAACAACATGACTATACCTTTAAAACTAGATAATCAATCCTCTGTGGTTTTTCTTAAACAAATATATAGCCATCTAATATGTTACCTATAAGAAACTTGACAGATAAGTTAAAAATTAAGATTGTATAGTTCTAAATTTTTTGTAATATTCTTTCGGCTTTATTCTAAAAATTCTTCATTTATTTTTAATCCATGTCTAGAGAACTCTTGAGCGATAAGAAGAGCCAGGAGTTATATGTCTTGGTTGGTAAATTAATTCCTGAAAAGAAGGTAAAAATAGGAATGAATGAAACTATTAAAGCAATTCACAATGGGACTGCTCTATTGGTAGTTTTAGCTGATGATTCAGATCCGAAATGTCTTACAGAAGCATCCTTGACTCTTTGTGAACAGAAGGGAATAGAATACGTATACGTATCTTCACGTAGTGCAATGGGGAAAGCGTGTAAATTGGAAAGGGGTGTGATAGCCCTGGCTATATATGATAATAAGGATACCGATTCCAGTACAATATTATCCCAAATTGCATTGATTAAAAGATAGAATGACGTAGATAAATGAATTTAAAACAACCGACTGTGTCTTTATTGAACGATTAGTTACAAGTATTAATGCTAAAGCTACTTCTTCATACTGTTTTTGTTCGCTTAGAATATAATTCCACTTTTTTAAATTTCTGCATTAAGGAATAAGAATCTTTTAATCAATTATACCGTGGTCTCATTCGAAAAAATCAATATTTCACATTATTCAACTATCTGATGTAGATCGGTATTTTTTCTCATACAGTTACATTTTATTAATTGCTATGGTTTCATTGACAAGCCATCCTGGTATATTATTCGTCAGATTTTTTATTACTCCTTTTCTCTCCTTTTTCCATATAAAATTTCTACTTCCCTGATTTGCATGACCAACAAAAATGAAGGTAATAGTGGTACACCGAATGAAGTAGCAAGAAAAATTGAAATGAATGGGTCAGATTCTTCCATAGTATCCAATGCAACTGCACAGTTCATTACAGGGTTTGTAATGATCGTATTGTATTTTATTTTCAGAACTAGAGCACCTTGGTTATATTTTCCAAATATTACTTCCAAGCCTAAGCATCCCTGTTACAAATACAACTATAAGGTGAAAGATTCCAAAGAGAATGAAAATGACGAGGAATCGGCTAATTCTGATCCTCCGGAAATTAGGCATTCGTTGGCTTTTCTTCAGCCACTATTCACATTGGAAGATACCAAACTGTTGGGAATGGTTGGGTTTGATGGATTTATGCTTCTGCAGACAATTAAATTGTTATATAGAATATTTTTGATTCTAGGAATAGCCATTTCTCCTCTTCTATTGATTATATACAAAAAAACCGCAACAAAATCAAATATCTTTGAAAACTTGACAATTTCTGAAACAACTCTGAACAGTGATAGTTTACGGTTAAATCAAGCCATGTATCCTGGACTGATACTTGTAATATTTCTAATAACAACATTAATATATTACCTGGTATTCATTTATTATAAGAGATATGTAACACTCAGACAACTGTATCTTGTTTCACCAGCTAGTTTAACTTCGGTCCTGACACTAAAAAAGATACAGTCTACAATTGCTCGTGGGCATTTCGATCCATCCAAATCAGCTATTGATTTTATTAATATCATCAGCAATACCGTTATATTCAACCGATTACCATCTTATATCAAAAATGATAATGATGCTAAAGAATATGTGAAGAAACTAGGTGTAGGAAGCATAAAGGATGCAGTGCTTATAAAAGATACTTACAATTTGCAGGTATTGTATGAAAAAAGAGATGTAATTCTTCAAAGTATAGAAAAAGAGATAAATATGGTTTTTTTAAAAATGGTAGAATATTATAATAAAAATGAAGGGGAATGTAGAGTATCATTTAAAGAGGTCTATAAGGCTTATTGTGATGAAGAAAAGATCAATGATGCTTCTAATAACTCCGATTATGGATTGTTGGACGAATCTAACCAGGGAAGTGACAATAAAGAATTATTCATTGATTACAAGCCGAAAGAGAACAAAATTTCATTATCGGCAACCCATGTATTTAAGAATATGAAATTTAAAATGCAAGAAAAGGTGAGGATATTGAACTGTTTTATCAATTCAAGTCAAAAGATCGAAAGCATAAGTTATAACACTGATTTGGAGGTATATTTAGAGGATTTAAGAAGAATCAATGAAAAGATATTAAATGAAAAGGAAAAATTGGAGATGGATGAAAAGCATGATGAAAACGTGATAGTTGTATTTGAAAATGAACCAAGTATTCCTCAGCTTACCGATAGGGTAAACGAGCCAGAACACTCCAACAAGAGTGAAGATATAGCAGAAAACAATAATCATCAAAATGAAAATTCTAATCCTACTGATAATAACAATACACATCCGCCATTGAGTGATTCTCCTCAGCAGAATATAGTTCGTAAATCAGTCAACAATACACTATTTGTAAAAACTAATCTTGTAAACGACGTCTCATTTTTCTCACTTTCGCAAATTTTAAATTTTAAAAATACTAAAGGCATGTTCACCTTAGATATTCCGATAAACAGAAAGCGTGCATTTGTAACATTTGAGGATTATAAGCAAAGTGGAATTGTAAAACAGTCTCAGATTGGGACAAGAGTTTTCTCTCCAACTGCAGAACCTGCTCCAGCTCCAAATGATGTGATTTGGAAGAATGTCAATCGTGGAGAAATTAGTTGTTTTGTCGCAAAGTTCGTCTCTTTTATATTCTATGTCAGTTTCAATATTGCATTTTATTTTTTAGTTTCAAAGGTAGTAAAAATGCTTCAGCTTAGAAAAGATGAACAAAAAAATATTGTATTTACATACATTAGTCAAAGTGAATGGCTTAGACCAATCTATATGGGTATTCTACCACCGTTGGTTTATAACAGTCTCGTATTCTTTGTTCCTATATTTCTAAGTACAATGATTAATTTAGAAGGAATCAAGGCATTTTCGCTATGCCAAATCAGGCTAATGTATTTGTATTCTATGTTTTTATTCTACAATGCATTCCTTTCAGTATTCTTTTCCACTACATTTTTCGATTTGATAAGAGATTTTGCAACTGGTGATAAATTAATGACTGAAATAATAATGGAGTTTGGAACATCTATTATAGAAACATCTGTATTCTTCTTCAATACCATTGTACAGAGAGCGTGTGTCGGAACATTGATGACAATTCTTAAGCCATCGCCATTCATTCAAAATTTCATAATCAGTCCATTTCTGATCAAAACTAGAAGACAGGAGGCTGAATATACATTTTCTCCACCAATTGATTTTGGTTGTATTGTTCCAAATGTTTTGTTGATTTTTCCAATGGCTCTGGCATATTCTATCATTTCTCCATCCATGATCTTTTTAGGATTCACATTTTATTTTATAAACTATTATGTCTATAAAAATGAACTAATATATACTTCTAGGAATCCCTATGAATCTGGAGGAATATTTTGGACCGCTTCTAGTGATTTCTTAATTTTGGGAGTGGTGGCTTTCCAGTGCACAAGCTTAGCTTGCTTATACTCCATAGGAAAAAATAGACTGACCCTATTTATTCTTGTATTCCTTCTTTTAACAGATTATTACTATTTTAAATCATTGAAAAGCTTGTTCAAGAACTGTATAGAAAACTATCCGTTAAATTCTCCAGAAGATGAATTCCTGGATGAGTTTTCCAATTCTGTGTTAGAAAAAAGAATAGAATTATTGGACCAATTCCACGAAACTGACGATGAGAATGATGAAGATGTTATTCCAATTTCAGAAATTGGTTTAAAAGACAAAAGTATTGTGACAACAGACTCTTATTATAAAGATCCATCTACGGTTGGTAATATTTCAGAAATTACACTTCCCAAAAATTTCTTTATTACAATACATTTTCTAAGGACATTTGACTCACAGAATATCTTCAGATTAAAATGAAACAACTATATTTATAAATAAAACTGTACATATATTTTTAATCTATGCCAAATTTACAAAAAATGTTAAAAATAGATATTTTGAAATTCAAGGTACTTACAAAGAAGTCATGTATTATGCAGAATTATTTTACTTTATAAAATAGTTGAACACTTGGATTGTTGAAATTTATAAGCTAGTATCATATTTTATATAAAGTATACTCGCAACAGTTTACTTAAAACAAAAGCCTTTTTTTGATTTATTGGTGTTTGTTATTTCAAAAACTGATAAGACAAACAAAAATAAAATTTTAATACTTGAAAGAAAACCATATATTCCAAGTTAAAACGGTTTGTTTGGTTGGGTTCGTTTGATAAAATTTGAAATCAGAAATAAAAGTTTTTTGATCAAATTTAATATTTAAAAAAATACAACGAAAAACCCATGAACTTCACAGTTATGAATTTTCTAGGAAGTATGATACTAATTGAGTGTTTACTACAGTATGAAGCTAAGTTCAACATACTAGGGTAATCTGAATTGATAAATAACGAAAAGTATCTGGAACAATTTGCTTTCAAAAATCAATTCACCAATTCGATTTCTTATAATGCTGGTAAAATGTTATTTGATGAACTAGAATCACATCTTAAATCAATATCTTTTTTAAATCATCCTCCCACAATATCGATTGGTAAAACCTCAAAATTTAATAATCTTGGAATTGCGTTTGCCCCGGTATATTGTTCAGAAATTATCGATCGAATTGAGTTAAAAACTCTTACTAGAATGGTTCAAATATTTTCAATGTGCCAATCTTGTCTTTATCCAATTGTATCTGATAAGTACTTCCATGCCTTTAGTAAGGGAGATTATAATACCTGTTATTATATTTTAAATTCAGAGTTCGGTATTACCAAAAGATCAGAGCAAATACTATTGAAAGCCACTATGTATAGGGATTATTATCTTAAAAAATATAATTGTAATGGAATCCTATTCATTGATTTGGAAAATAACAAACAGTTCTTGTTGAAATCTAAAATCAGGAAGTCAAAAGATCAGGTTAGCCTTTTAATTCTACCTAATCAATTTTTGGATGTGAATTTTTTCTGTTCATTGTCTATGTATGCTATTCGATCAATCTATTACAACACACCATATTATGAAATGATCAATGGCATTGAACATGAGATATCTCAACTAAGACTTGACCAAAATAGTTTAGCGATGTCTCTGAATTCATCATCTATCCTCAAACTAAAAATTATCATTCATTCGGCTATATCACTGTGTGCTATGGGATATGATTATTCTTATATTGAGAAATTCTGTAGTAAGCAGAAAAATTCACTCTTTCCACATAAGCAACCATATGTTTCTCATGGATATTATCAAGTAGCTTCAAGTTACATTCAAAAACAATAAATACTGTTTGAAAGACAAATTGTTTAGAACAGATTTCATATTTATATAACTTGTTAATATTCGAGCTTCTAATAAGTATTTTAACAATATCATTTCATATTGGTTATAGAATTTTTAATTTCAAGTAGATGAAAATTAAATAAGGCTGAGAAATATATTTAATTAATCCATCTGTGTTTCTACAATATTAATCAATCTATTATAATTGTTGACAAAATGGATGATATGAAAGCTCCAGTACTATAATATTATCTATCAAGTTTTTACTATATACAAACATATGTAAAATATGAAATGCTAAAAGGTTATCCTTCAGAAGACTCTCATTAATAATAGCATTCACAATCCTCAATTCTGTGGTTAAAAAACATACAATACTACATGAAAAAACCCTTAAGATGGCTAAACTAATCAATCACTCCTCTGCTGAAAGTTCTGTTTCATTTATAAGCGAAGATGACAGCAAAAATATTTTATCATTGAGCTCTTTCATTGAGCCAGTAGGGATAGCAGAGGTTAAAGATTCTGAAACATATACTGTAGAAATTCCGGAAAAAATACAAAGTATTTTTAAAGGTGCAAAGGATGTTGATTTCATTTTTAAAATTATTCCAGGTGAAACCATAAATTTCATTGGAAAGTTATGCTATTCGATTTATGTTTTGTTTTTTGAGGAGTTTATTGAAAATATCAGTCATTTCACAGAAATCAACACAAAACTTATCTTCATATTTGGAAAACAAAAGTTCATTTCTGAGAAAAAGAAACAGTTCAACGCATCTTTTAAGGAGTCAATCAAGAAGAATACTCAATTGACAGCACAGATATTCGATTGTGAAATAATTAATTCGGAAATATTTGATTTCCAGTTTTCAACCCAAACCAATATTGTTTATATAGAAACGGCCGATTCTTTAGTCGAAGAGTTGAGGAATGCCATTTTTATACTTCAAAAGGATGAGGAATATGAAGTGAAAGTAAAAAAATGCAGTTCATCATCAAAAGAGACATTTTTGACTAATTTACTGCTTCAAATACCTGGTATAAGCAAAGTTATAGCTACGGAACTTACCAAAAGATTTAAATCATTAAATGAACTGTATTTGGCATTGACAAATACTCCTCATATTGTTAAGGAAATTGAAATAGTTGATACTACACAGATGCATAAAAGAAGCTTGGGAGATCGTATCTTTAAAAAACTATATTCAGTATTTGTAGAATATGATCCGTCAAAATTTATTTGATTTTAAAGAATCGATCTAACATCCTTTCTGTCATTTTACTTACTGTTCGTAATAATTGATAATATGATTAAAAAACACATTTAATTATTTACAAGCTTGGAAGTCTGTAATTGTCCAAACAAAAGTGGGTATAGTATGTTCTAAGTATTTAATATTCATCTGTCACAAAATTTTATTGGCCTTATTAAACTAAGAAATGTAGCTAGAACATCTATATAACTCACAACAATAAATGCTTTGGCAACATGGTCTATCCTACTTATTAATCTTTTGATTGTTAGAATTTTGTCATTTAAGGCATATTGAAGATTGAAAATATCTATCAAAATTTTATAGGCTGAATTGATAATTTTTTAACCAGATTCAAATTATGATACAATTCATTGGTAATATAGTCTCAACAATTATAAATTAACAAAAACTACATTCAAGAGTATAACCGAAACAAAATATTATTAATTGCAAGTTCAACAATTCCTTTATTTAATCCATGGATTTGGCAATTAAATGCAAATCTATAGAATTCTCTGGGATTTGCACAATATAGCTCAATATTGAAGATTTCTCGGATACAACAGGAGACCAGAGAGTTTTTTGTGACGATATATCGACTTGTGCTATAGCAAAAGAGGAAACACTGGCAGCATTTGCAAGAAACTTGTGATTATGCCTAATCTGGTCATCTGATATCTGTTTTATTTCCATGAGTAAAGTATTAAGTAAATTTTTATATACTTCAAATGTAGTTACCTTATTATCGTAATAGGTATTCTTAGATTTATACTCATTAGGAGAAGAACTACTAGGTGTTGTCCTTGACAATTTAGAAATGCCACTGATCAGCTGATTAATTTCTTTTAATAGCTCATTAATGAATTGACAAATAACATTAGATAAGACTGGGTTGCTTATGATTCTCACAAACAAATCATTTGTTTCTAAACCATAAAGATTTTCAGCAAAATCGATGCTTAAATTGAGGAGTTCAAATTCAGTAGCAGTATTAAACCTTTTTCTTGTGGGGTTGTACAAACCACTTGATTCATCCAGGGTAGATTTTTGATTTAGATCAAAAGATTGCTTGTTTGTGTTGATCATGATAGTAGAAAGATATTTTTCTAGTCTTCTCAAAAAATAATTAACAAAATTAATATCAAAATGCCTATTTTTACATAGAAAATAGACATCATTATTGTAGGCAATTTGCTTAATTATATCATACTTTTGCGGAAAATGCTTTCCAAAAGAAATCTGCTCTAGATGTACAAGACAATTACCGATGTCATCTTCGGAGAAATTACCATAAAAGATGGTTTTAAGAAACTCTCCAAAATTACTATCGTTTGAATTGTCTCTATAAGGGAACAGATCAATTTGTGCACCAATAAAGATATCAAACAAAGAATATGGAGTATTATGTAATAGCTTTTCAGTACCAATGAAATTCTCAATAGGTTGTTTATTGTTGATATAGTCAGGTATAGAAGTGGCTTGGGAATAGTTATTATATGAGCACAACATAGAAGTAAAGAATAACAAAGTTGTATACAGTTTCATAGAGGGTAACATTATTTTTTCTTTTATTGTCACTTTTGTTTATTTTTTGATATATCAGATCAAAATTTGTTTTCCCAATTCAAGAACAAACAAACTTACAAAGGGATAGTTGACTAAAATTGAAGAGTTTTTCAATCTCAGTTAACTTTGAAATGGCATCTTGGAGTTATCAAAATCAGAAAATATTTGGATCACAATTCCACTAAAATATGGTTTGAAAGATCTTTTTGCTTTTTCTAGATAATACTCAGATGTTTTTTAATATTAAACAAGTAGAAGAAATGCTCTTTTTTCTCCCAAACAAAAATAATCTGATAAAGAAAACCATAAATAACTTGGTGGTGGTTCTTTATAAGTTTTTTGGAATGTATTTCTTTTGCAATTTTAATATATTGTACATAGCATTTCATAGATTGCCTCTCCTTTTGATATTTTCAAAACCCCTTTAAAACAGTTTTGATTGGTGGATTTCTAATAAAATATTACTAATCCAAATTATCCATGGTAGATTTGAAGGTGGTTCTGAGAAAATTGAAAGGAATGGTTTGCTGTCAGAAACAAGTATCTCCGTACATGAATATACCAACGGATGATGAGAAGTATGATCTAGAGATGAGCAATAGCATTAACGATAGTTTGGATGATAGTATTGGTGAAGTGGTAAACACATACGAAGAATCCGCAGAAAATAATATTAAGGAATATTCAAACAAACAATCCACATCCAAACAGAGTAATCAAAAATGTGGCTCCAAATTAAAAGATATTAATGGACGAGATAAAGCAAAATCAAAGTCGGAGGATATCAGAAAATCTGCAAAATTGAATTGGAATGATGAGTTGAGAAAGGTAAAGTTAAAGAGATTTATGGAAAACGATAAAAATGATATTACTGAAGAAGTTGATAAAATGGTAACCAATGTAGGTAACAATTCTGAAAGGAAATCTAAGAAACACAGTGAAATTGAACAACAGAATGATAGATATGCTAAAAAATTCAATTCGAGAATAAATAATGAGAATTCGGAAAGTACTAGTGAACATTCGTCAGAAATGCAAGACCATATTGTCGTAAAAAAAAAAGATAAATTGAAAAAGAAGAGTCGGGAGCATAGAGGAAGCAAGGAAAAGCCAAAGAGTGATAAAAAGCAATGCAAATCAGACAAGGAGGGTCGTAAAATCAAAAAAATGGAGGAGAAACAATCGAATAAACCTGAAACACACAGGAATCTATCTGTAAACCAGAATGAAACAATTAAGGATCCTATCAAAAACAAGAAATTATCAAAATCACTTAAAAACAGCACTAGGCCCTTATCTATGGATGAGGATGAGTCTATTTCTATGGAAACTTATATCAATTCATTAAACAGTCCATTTGATTCGAATAGTGACAATGATCTGGAATCAGAAATCACTTGTGTAATCAAACATTACAATAGTAAAGGCTACAATAAATGCTTGGCAAAACAAATGGAAAAGTATCTCAAAAAACCAAAAAAGTAGTAATTTCTTCTATCGAAAAAACAACTATTTTGCCATCGTCGATCACTACACTAGAGAAAATAAATTTTTGTAAGATTATATAAGTTCATTACATGTATATATTACCGAAATTTACGAAATGGTTTTTCCAATAAACAAGATGTAGAAACTATCAGTCGATTGTGTAAATTAAGAAGTTGGTTTTGTTATGATTGACTCATTAAAAGCATATATCAACTTTGTATAAGTTGGGAAATTAATATACCACATTCTGGTGAGATTTTTATTTAAGATTTCATTGAATAAATTATTATGTATGGTTGTGATGGATCAATATCCTTAAACGCACTTTTTCTAACATAAGTATCATTATATTGATATACTCGATTGTTTCGTCTAGAATATGAAATATAATGCCCTGCCCTTAAATCACCCATATGGCAGACAACTCCACTTAGCTCATACCCCAACCCATTTATAACAATGTTCTCATTTATATTAATTTCAGATCTATTTTTGCTGTATTGATTACTAAATCTGTTTAGATGAACTATGAAGTATTTCGAAGTAGAAAGGATCTTGTGACCAATTGTAGATTCCACCTTTAATTTGCAACTGTCACATCTCCATTTAAACTCGTTATCAACGGTATCTTCGACAGATTGATAAAAATCAATACTGTCAGAAATATCCTTTTTAATAAAAAGATATTGCATAGAACTCACATAAGTATTCTTGATTGTCACACCACAGTTTTTACATGAAATCGTATCTTCGTGCTTAATGTCAAAAAGAGAATTCAAAGATTGGGTAGTTAATTTGTTTATTGGATTTATCATGTTACTTTGGAGAAATTGAGAGTCCTCTACACTATCTATTTCTTTTTTAGTACTTTTGGATCTATTAAGTTCTTCGAATAGAATTGTCATGAAAAAATCCAAAAACTGATGGGCATCTTGCTGCTGTCCATCAAACAATTTGATCTTGTTCCGAATTGACTGAATAAAATCGGATGGATTTACTAATTTTGAGCTCTGATACAATAAAATGAATTCTTGAAATGCATGGCAAATCGGTTGCTTATCTGAATCAAACACATTAGCCTGGAAGAAGTTGACAAACAAATTGCAGGAGAGGATAAATTGAAGGGTTGAGTTGAAAAAACAGGTATTTCCATTATTAACAAGACCCTTCGGCGTCAAGCTAATAGATCCTGTTGGTTTGCATGTCATTTAGGGGGAAGAGTTAAAAAATTATAAAAAATTAAGACAACAAAGAGTAAACACATATTTGAAACATAGACTGAAACTGAAGAATATGACGGACATGAAACATAACATATACGTAAGCAACAAACAGTATTGGGTTACAAATCCTAATATAACTGCAATACATTGAACTATTCTAAAGTTGGAAAAATCTGAGCAAAAGCCAAGTTATTTTTGGGATATTAGTTTTACGGTTATTCTTATACAAATCATTTTGTTTGTTTTAGAAACCGACCGAATCATCGCTGTTTAGAATGGTCTGTTTCATAATCGGGGATTCATTGGGTAATTCTAATACATCTGTTTTGGAATTTCAAATAAAAAGTAATGCTACTGTGTGCAACATGTTTAATATTGCTCATTTATTATTCCTCATTAGCATAAGGGCTGAGGGAGAAACCGGTATGGAAGAAACAAGACCTTCGGATGAAACTATAGATAATGCTTTCCGCGATGACATTGAAAATGCCTCTATTCTAGATTTAAAAAAGCATCAGATGCAGCCTGTGGCATCCATTACAACATTCTCCAATACTGCTTATATGGGAGAAGAGATCCCACCAGAGTTGAATAGATTGGTAATGAGTCAGGCTCTAAACAGTGATTCATCAACTGCTTATCCATTGAATCTACCATATATTCTTGAAAAGTTTCCAGGTTACACAAACAATCCTAAGGATGCAGTTAGAATACACAATTTGAAATGTTTAGTTAGTCAAGTAGGAAGATGTCCAAGTGGATATGCTAAGGTTTCTCGAAGCAATTTAAGATTGAGAACTCCTGAAGAGGTACAGAGTCTGAAGGATTCTACCAAGTCAGACAAAAAGCCTGAGGAGAACAAGCCAGCCGAAGAAAAGTCAGCTGAATCAAAACCCGTTGGAGAGGAAAAACCAGCAGCATCAGAGGGAGAGTCACTACTAGCACCTGAGGAAGAATAAATAATTAATCTAAAACAAATTATGACATATTACTCTGTGGTCTTTGCTTAATCTTTTCTTTTCGTTATAATCTCCTCAAAACCACAAAATTATTATTAATTTCAACATCCAATATTCGTTCCGCTTAGTCTTACTATTTCAAAGTTTTTCGACCCATGATAGATATTCCATCTATTAGACAGCCGAATAATACTGTACTCGATGCCAACAGTTGTGCCACTTCAAACAACATTCCCTTAGAATCTATTGAGCTAGTAGATTTTATGTGTCATTCCCATTTTGAAATTAAATTTAACAAACCAATTACATGCATATGTGGTAGAAATGGTTCTGGAAAGAGTGCAATAATGATTGCATTGGGAATTCTATTTGGACAAAGAGCGAGATCTCTTGAGAGAGGAAATTCCTACAAAAGTTTAATAAAAACTGGATGCACCTCAGCAACCATTCAAGTTACTCTGAATAATATTTGGAACTTTAATGAGTATGGTAGCCAAATTATATTAAAAAAAACATTGAAGGAGACTACTGCAATGCTAACGATTAAAAGCATCAACAGCAACGAGAACAAGAACAACATTGTACCAGATGTAATGAGCGAAAATAAACACTCTAACTTTTCTTCAAAAAATAGAGATGGAAGTTTTGGATTTCGAAAGCTGAAAAAGTATGAGTTACAAAACCTGGTATCAAAATACAAGTTAAACTTTGACAATCCACTAAATTTTCTAACTCAAGAGTTATCTAAAAAGTTTTTGAATGTAGCGTCCCCTAAAAAATTATATGAATTTTATTACATAGGAACAGAATTTAAGGCTGTGCAGGAAGAATTAGAAGAAAGCTTTGAAAAGTTTAAAGAAATGAAAGAAAAGCTGGCAGAGACCAAGGTTAAATTTGCAGATATTCAGAATTCTCTGAAGGAAGAGGGGAGTAAATTGGAGTTTATAAATTTAGATTATAAGAAGAGATTGAAGCATATCGAAGAAGAACTAGAGTGGGTAGAATACAATGAAGTTTTGGAAAATATAAAGAGTGTGGAAAAAACAATCTCTGAGTATGATTCAGAAATAGAAAATGTTCTTCAAGCGAATAATGGAGAAAATCCCATACTCACAAAATGTTTGAATGAGACATCATCTTGTGAGCGAAGAATTGACGAAATCAATTTACTTCTGGATGATCTGCGGGTTAGCTTCAAATGTATCGATAATGATTGTTCTGATCATGAAAGTGATCTAGCCAGAAGAAAGAAAGAGTTTGAGCTATTTAAGCAGAAGGATAATAAGGAAGTCGTGATGAAGAACTATAATGAAGTATTACAAAGCATACAGTCAATAGATGAAGAATTGCGAGATTTTGAGCATAAAAAAGAGCAAATGGATGCAGCAGTATTTTCGGAAATAAATGAGAATAAAGAAAAGGAAAGGATAAAGGATCAATTGCAGAAGCAATTAAGATATTTGCAGCAAAATGTGATAGATCCTAAGGAAGATGAAAGAGATCGAAAACATCAGTTGATTAAAAAACTGATCAGACCAGATCATTGTAAAGATAACCACTCTAGTGCTACAAAAGTTGAGTTGAAGTTCAAAGATGAGGTGATTGGCCCGGTGGGTCAATATATTAATCTTATTGAGGCAAGGTGGTATAAGCCTGTTAGTCTGGTTATTGGAAATACAGTGGATAACTATATTGTTTTCAATAGATCGGATAAAAACAAATTACTAGATATTTTTAAGGAAAATAGCGTAGATTATCATGTTTCTACAATGACTTCTAAAAAGACACTTGAAATATACAACAAAAGTGATTATAAGACAATTTTGGATGTGCTCGAATTTAATCACAAACTGATTAAAACCATGATGATGTATTTTTTCAAAATTGAACAGAAGATTTTGATCGAGAGCAGAGCAGATGCCTATAAAGCTGTAAGTTCCAATCCGGTAAATACCGATTGTGCTTATACTATAACTGGTGATAAAATTAAAAATATAAATGGCTCATTGAGTGATTTTAAGGAAAGAAATACAGGCAAGTATTTTTTTGAAGACAAAAAAACGCGTATTAAAAATCTTGTGGAGAAGATTTCTAAAATTCAGATTATAACTGATAATCAAGACAAACACAATGAACTAAATAGACGGGTCCAAATTTTGGTTTCTGATAAATTAACTTACCAGAAAAAAGAAACAAATTTAAAACTAGAGCTAAATTCTTATGAAAATGTCAAGGAAAATGATTCATCTCAAATTGAAAGAAAGCTTACGGTGATGGAAAGAATGTATAGAAGTTTAAAGTTAAAAAGAGATGGTTTGCAAAGTAAGATTTTTGATTTGGAAGCCGAAAAATCCCTGCTGGAGACTGAAAATAACAAACGTGCATTTGACATAAAAAAAGCACAGGAAGAAGCCAGGTCTAAATTAAGAGACTCAGAGATTAAAGTACGAATGCTTTCTCACAAAAGAGATATAGAGTTGGTAAAAAAGAGAGAGTTGGTAGAGATGAGAATTACTAAACAGGAGGCTTTGGGCTCCGAAATTGTTCCAAGAAAACGAGCAGTAGTTGAAGATGAAAAAATGGTAATTAAGGAAAAAATATCCTTAGCTGAAACTATGCCTAAGAAGGAGGAAATTGAAGAAATGATTCAGGATTTAACAAACAAAAGAGATGGCTTCAGCAAAATAATCGAAAAATTTGATAGCAATTTGAAAGCAACAGAAACTGCAATTATTACTCGAAAAAATAAAAGAGATGAGATCAAAAATATTAAAACAGTTGAGGCTGCTAAGCTATTTTTAATGTATACAAGAAGGAGTGGATATGAAGGTAGTCTTGAATTTAATCATGATGCTAAAGAGTTGCATCTCAAAATGAAGATGCCTAATGCTCAGTTAAGTGAAAATAAAAATATGTTTTCAGGGGGTGAAAGATCTTTTGCAGGGATATGTTTTCTTCTCTGTCTATGGAAATCCTTTGACTGTCCAATTAAGGTACTTGATGAATTCGATGTGTTTATGGATTCGATAAATCGAAAAAATGCAATCAATTCGATCTTTGAATTTATAAAATATGAGAAGATTCAGCTTGTATTAATTACACCTTTGGATTTGACGAGTCTTGTTGATACAGAGTGTGATATTAAAGTACTGCAAAAGAATGATATAAATTAGCAATTACTTTTCATTATTGGTTTAATATTTTAACACCAGGGTTTTTTAGCTTGAAGGCTTTTTGCAGACGGTACTTTTCTATTCTGAATAGAATATCCCACACAATATGCTATATTACTGATAAATTATAAAAAATGTTTTAATTGGTGGAAAGTTAGCTTCTTTGGTGATACTACTCTCCTTTATGGATATCGAAGAAATGCTTGTACATTTTGAATGTGAGTTTAGAATTGAGAATCTTGAAAAACATAAGCCTATTCAAGTACCTGTGTTCGAACCACCATCTAAAGATTTAGTTTGGCCCAAAGATATTTTACCTGAAACAGCTTATACCATGGATTTGACACTCAGAAATAGAGCCAAAATTGAACAAATCAGCAAAGATATTAATTTAAAATCAAAGAAATTAGCTGAGATATTACATTACATAGATATTGAACTCATTAAAAAACTAAGTGCGAAAGACCTCATTGAGTACAATGGAGTCGAAAAGTCTATTTCAATAAAACACATACAAAACAAGAACAAAGGCCTTCTAGGCTGGCTCAATACGTTTGAATTTTCAAAATTAAAAAAAATGATAAGAGTAGCAGCCTTACTTAAAAACTACAATTTGATGAATATCATCCTTGGATCCATGCAGTCTAAACAGCAATCTAACAAGAAAATAGAAACCATTAGGCATTATAAATCTCTTTTAGAAGGCCATGAGTCAGGGGTTGTACCACTAGAATGGATGCTTAAAGACTGCGCAGATAGTAATATGAACGTAAAGAGTGAAATTGCATCGATGCGTTTTTGTAAAATTGTTGAAAAGTTGCACGAAATGCAACAAATCACAATTGATTATGATGTTCGGGACAAATATAAGCAATATGTATTTGGGCAAATATGGCAAAATATAGATAACTTGGCACTTCAAATTGTATCAAAGCCTGTTGAGGTTGACGGATTATATCTTGTAATCTAGTGAACTTAATCAATATGTTGGTATTTACACTATAGTTATTTTATTAGGATATTGTAGGTATTTATTATTTCAAAATTCATAATGTCTTTTCTGATAGTGGATGACAATAGACCACGCTAGAGCCTTGAAATCAATATGACAATTGTAGCTAATCAATAAATTCATACATGATAAATTAATGATAATAGTTTTTTGAATAAATTTGATATTGTGCACTTACTATTCAGTTGACAGAAAATATATAGACAAAAACTTTATATCACAAATTAGACTAATAGTTTTGTCCAAATTACTTCTTCTTTCAAAAACTTTGTTTGTTTTTTACCCATGAGAAAAAATTTAATTGATTCTATTATTCCAATACATTATGAGATTTTCATTAAATCCGAAGAACATAATTTTAGTGGAGAAGTAAGTATATTCCTGACATCATTGGTTTGGATATCAACATTCCAATTCAATAGTAAAGAGCTAGGGTTAAAGTCTGTAGAGGTCTCTCAACAAGGAAGAGAAATATCTAGCAGTTATAAAAAAGTAAACGAGGAGTTTGTGGCTGTGACCTTAAGCGATCAAATTCAAGGCGAGTTCAAATTAGTGGTGGTGTATGAAGGTATATATGGAACATTAGATGGATTTTATAAATCTCAGTATAACGGTACAAATATCTTTTCTACTCAGTTTGAACCAACTGATGCTAGAAAGGCATTCCCTTGTTTCGATCAGCCAGATATGAAAGCCACATTTTCCATTAAAATTAAAGCTCCAAAAGAAAATACAATTCTGTCTAATGAAGCTGTTGTTTTTGAAGAAGAGACAGAAACACATAGAATTACAACATTTAAGAAAACACCAAGAATGTCAACCTATATTGTGGCATGGGTTATAGGACAACTTGATTATATAGAAATCGATAATGGAATCCCAATAAGAGTGTATGCTAGACATGATGAGTTAGAATGGGGTAGGTTTGCCCTAGAAATCGGTGAAAAATGTTTGAAATTTTTTGAGGATTATTTTGAAATCAAGTATCCACTTTCAAAAATCGATATGATTGCCATACCAGCATTTTCCAGTGGTGCTATGGAAAATTGGGGGCTGATAACCTTTAGAAAAACAGGGCTGCTTTGGAATCCAGAGACCTCTCTTTTGAGAAGTAAAAAAAATATTGCCAATACGGTATGCCATGAGTTGGCTCATATGTGGTTTGGAAATCTAGTAACTATGAAGTGGTGGAATGATCTATGGCTTAATGAGGGATTTGCCACATGGGCATCATCTCTTGCTATGAATTCTATTGATATGGTTGATTGGGATGTTTGGACCACATTTGCAGCCGATGATATTGAATATGGTATGAAAGCCGATTGTCTAGAAAATACCCATGAAATTGCTGTGGAAGTAAATGATCCAGACCAAATTGATCAGATATTTGATGGAATTTCTTATAACAAAGGATCATCAGTGATAAAAATGCTAGAAAATTGGATTGAACCAGAAAATTTTAGAAAGGGACTTGTTAAGTATTTGAATGAAAAACAATACGACAACGCAGAAACCGAAAATCTATGGAGTGCATTGGATCAGTTTAATGAAACAAAAATTTCAATTTCTGATTTGATGTCTTCCTGGATTAACCAAGGTGGTTTTCCGTTAGTTGAGGTTGTCGAAATGAATGATTCTCTAGTATGCACTCAAAAGATGTATACAAAAGGTTTTGAAGCCCCAACCAGACTTTGGCCCATTCCTATGAAAATTAGATGGTTTTATGATAGCAATGAAGAGGAAGTAGAAAGTATTTTGATGGAAAATAGAACTCTAACAATTCCTAAGAAATCCAACATTTATAAGTTTAACGATGAGGTGTCCGGTTTTTACCGAGTCAAGTATATTTCTAATATTCCAGAAAGACTTTTGGAGAGGCATTTGTCAGATATCAACAAATTAAATCTATTTTCTGATTTGTTTGATTTGGCATTTGCTTTGAAGACTGAATTTCCACTCCAGCTAACAACGTTAATGGCTACAGAAACGAACTATGAAGTGCTTTCTGCTGGGCTGGGATCACTATGTGTATTGAAGTCTGCTTTTTATGATAATGAAGAGATTGTGAGTAGAATCACTAGGCTTATTAATTCAATCATTGAAACTCCATTAGGAAAATTGGATTTGAGAAATCCACCAGTAAACACAAATGATTTGGCTACCGCATCTTATTTGGCTATCCTGGGAGTTAATAATGGCTCCTATACTGTTGAATCAGAAGATACTCATCAGGAATTCAGACGATCTTATTTCTACAGTAAGGTTGACAAAGATTTTGATTCTATCAAGCAATTTTATTTGACATCTACGCTTCCTGGTATTAAAGAAATCGCTCTTATGGCATTAGGAACCATCAGACAACAACATAACTATGATTTGTTGATTTCAGACTTGGCTTTTGTTAAATCTCATGATTTCTTCTATATATGTTCCAGCTTAGGTCACAATATTAAGTTCAGAAATTCATTTGCTGAGTATTTTATGAGTAATTATGAGTATGTAAAGGAATTAATTTCTGACCCTGGAATGTTTAGACATTGCTTTGAGATGATATTTTCTGAAATTCATCAGGAGGAATTAAAAGATAAAGTTCTTGAATTTATTGAGAGTAAAAGAATTGATACCTCCTTGACAAGGGCAATTAATACAATTAAGGATTCCTTGAAATCAACTGAACAGTTGAGATCTGCTATTTTATCTTCTAATATATTTGGTAAAGAATAAATTCATTCATTATTATGTTTCAATTTATAATCACCATATTAAATGTACCAATGGATGTTTTATTGTTGGACGAAATTCAATCATTCTTTGACGGATTTATTAATTAAAATAGTTTAAATATTAAAAAGTAAACTCTCAGCAGTTGAATGTGTGTCTGTTATCCTTAAAGTTTGGAGTTGACTTTATTTACAACAAAAATTGATATTTTAACATCAAATAAGTGGGGAGAAATTATGAGATTAAAATATACAAATGGTAGAATAGCAAGATTTCTGAAAATTAGAATTAAACTATTATAAAGGAATGCTGGGAATAGCATATTATGAAGATAGTTAGTAATTCATTGAATCTAACATATTTCTGATTTGATAGACATAACTTTCAGTCTATATGCAATATAGGGAACTTACCGAAGAAAACACCTCCTTCATTGGATGTAAATGTTTAAAAAAATATTCATTCTCAAATATTAATTAATATTTTTGACAATCCTAGAATTAAAAGCTATAAAATTCTTCATACCATCTGAATACAGAAATATTAAGAAATTCTCCGAATCATTGTAATGATCAAAATCAAAATCCTCAATTTCCAAAAGTCTCAAACCCTCGCCCTTGGCTTCTGAAATATTCTGTATTGCACTTATTTTAACATCTTTTAAATACTGGCCTCCTATACCATTCAAAAAATATTTTGTCTGCATTATCTTTAAGGCAAGTAATTTAATACAACACATTGCATCAGTTATAGAATCATGTTCGGATGACTGAATATCCTCATTAAAAAACTTTTTGCTTAAAATATTAAGGCCTATTTTATATCCCTCGGAATTTAGAAATAAATAAGATGTATCTATTACATTTTCAGTATGAAATTTTAGTGATTCCAGATCATTTTCCAGCCCATGCCCAATTACATACGTATTCTTTCCTATAATATCTTGTAAATTTGAATGTAACTCCTCAAAAGTAATTCCAGTCGAGGTATTCTCCCGTGTCAATCCAGAATACTTTGTTAAATAATCCTTAACATTATGGATTGGTTGAACGTGCTTATCATATATTACATTTCCTCGATGGTCCACAATACTAACTCTTCCAACCTCAGATCCTAAATCTGTTTTGACCATTTCACAATCAATAGCTACCATGAAATAACTCGTTTCTTTTATTGGTTTATGGTAAGTTTCGAATACGGCTGTATTGAAATCTACATTACTGTTTATAAATGTAGAATAGCTAAATAGATGATTAACATCCTGTTTTTCAATACATTTAAGATTTTCTGGTGTTATATATCCTAAGTCTACATGAGCAACTTCCATAGAATTTAATATATTATAAAAGATTGTATTTATGGGCAACTGATCTATAATGCGTATTGACCTGGTGATATTTAATTTCAGCAAGTTAGAATTTAATGTACATTTTTGCTCTAAATATTTAACATTTCCCATAGCTGATTTTGTTCGTTTCTTAAATATTATTTTTGGCTTTTCATTTTCATAAGCTATCTTTAAATTACCATCATCTAGTATTTTTATATAGGTTGAGGCTTTTAAAATACTTTTCTTTTCTGAGTTTTGGTTGGATTTAGTTTTCTGATTACTAGATTCATTATAATCAGGAGTACATTTTAAACTGGTATTTCTTATTTCTACTCCAGATATTAGGTCTGGCATTAAAGCATTTCCATTTTTAAAATGGATTAGAGTTACTAACTTTGGTTGTGGCAATAACTGGATATAGCTGGGTCGTTTTTCCTTCAGAAATATGTATTTGAGAATTGATTGAATATCGATAATTTTCAAATATTTTGCTTTGGCCAAAGTTTTTGTCATTTGGGGCAAAATACAAAAGCACTGGAAGTGTTGATTTTTATAAATGTATTGCAAATAGATGAAGAACAATGATTGACCTACAATATTCATTTGTTTTTGTAAATGTTTATTTAACCCTAAATGGAATTTTCCTCAACCAATAAAAGGAATGATCTATACACTCGATTAAACATTTCTCTATATACCCAACTTGTAATTCTTCTAAGAAATCATAAAGAGTTGAAATATGTATGCACCTCTTCTTCACTAGCATTTAGAGTTGTTTGTCTATGTGACCTTGTGATTGATGGGAATATTTATATTGAAAACGGACTTATAAAGGTTAAGCATATTCCAAAGAACTCCATTTTGCACAGCTTTACAAATATTATTGCACAAAAGCATCTAGAGCCTTATAAGCTGATTAAAACTCTCAATGGAGAAAGAGGTCGAGAAAATTCGATAAAACATCTCAAATCCAAAATCTATCGAGAGTTAGAACGACAGGATTTCATTGAAAAATTTAGTGGGAATGTTTTTAATAAGATTATTATTAAAAATAGTTCCATATGGTTGAAAATCCATACACAAATAATAGAAGATTGCAAAAGGGGAATAAATAACTCCACGGCATGCATTTTGATTTGCTTGGAATACATCAATAAAATGGAAAGTCTTCTTCTACAATGTAATGAAAAGGATGCAAGAATTGTTGTAGAAGGGCTACAGATTGCAAAAAGTAGAGCTATTTCAGGAGGTTACGGACTAGAATACGAGTTTTTACGAGCACTTGTTAAATAAATGTTCATTTAGATTTTTAGTTATTTCGTTTTGAGAGCCAATTAGTAGACTGTAAAATAAAGATATATAATCTGTTTATCACCAACAAATATTCTACATACCTATTTCCTTCTTCTAATTTTGAAAAAACCTTAAAGTAAACTTTGATAGTTTAAACCAACAAATTAAAAGCATAAACCGATAAAAGATAATTTAAAAGTTTTTATTATACCCATGTTGATCGATGATAACAAGGAAAATACATCTATAAAATTTACGACAATTGATGATTTTGAAATGGGAAGTCCAGTGGGAATGGGGAGATTTGGGCAAATCTGGACAGCTAAACACAAGCTGACTGGATTTATTGTTGCCATAAAAATAATTGCCATTAATTCTGTTCGTCATAAATCAGAAGTGAAAAATATCCGAAGAGAAGTGGAGGTCCATCTGAGCTTAGACCATCAAAATATTTTACAAATGTATGGATATTTCTATGATTGTATAAGTTTGTATTTGGTTATGGAGTATGCTGGAGGTGGAGATTTGTGGCTTTATGCTAAGGATTATCGGCATAAATTTTCACGAGAAATTCCAGAAAAAAGTGTTGCCAGTTTTGCACTTCAACTCTGTAGTGCCCTTAGATACATGCATTCAAACAATATTATTCACCGAGATATTAAACCGGAAAATATTCTTATTGGATGTGATGGATCAATCAAGGTTGCAGACTTTGGTTGGAGTGTATATAACGGAGATTCCCGCCGACAAACCTTTTGCGGGACTGTAGAGTATTTACCTCCAGAGCTATGCAAAGATGAAGTTTATGACTTCAAGGCAGATGTTTGGTGTGTGGGTGTACTTGTTTTTGAACTTTGTACTGGTAAAGCACCAATTTCCGGTAAATATAGTTTGAATTCCGTTAAAAAGAAAATTTTAACTGAAGATATTGTGTATCCATCGTATCTTTCAGAAAATGCTATCAACTTCATATCCAAATGCTGTAAAAAAGATCCAAATACAAGAATAACGATGGATGAAGCCCTAAATCATCCATTTCTGCGTTCCTATATTCCAAAAGCTCAAAAAAATTAAAATGTTTAAAGTACACTCAAAGCTGTTTTATTTATATTTGTTAACTTTATCAAAGCAATCCATTAAGTGCAAATATCATATAGTAGTATAGTCCAATGCTACATATCAGCATTTCCTCAATAAACCTCAATATTCCACTAAATGCGTACCTATGCATATTATTAGACTTCTTAATCATGTTTATTTCAGCAAACCACATTAGTAGTCCGTAGAAAATCAGAATTGTTGAAACCAAGTAGATTAATGAAATATTTTGCCTAATGAATCTTTTTGGAGACATCTGAATTGAAACCTGAAGAAATGTGAGAAAAAGTTCAACACCAAAACACGTAACTATAAATGCAACTGCATGGCAGATAAAGGACATTATTAGTTCATAAACTGTTAGATGAGATGAATAATTGTCGAATACTTCCGAGAATCGAACTATTGTGTAATATATTTTGTCATTTCCTAGTTTTGAAAAAAACAGGAAAATATTCTTGCTCAAGGTAAGCAAATAAGTTACAAAAAGAATATTCGTTACCAAGCCAAAGCTTTTATGGATTGATTTGTTGTGATTAAATAGATATCGCTTTAATGAACACAGAAGGTATGCGTGTATACAGATTGGGATTAACAATAATATTAAAACCAAAAATACAACAGTCGAAAGTGGAGTAAAGTTTAGTTCAAACATAAAAGAAAGTGTTTCTGGTATTGACCGCAAGCATATTAGTTCTCTATATACCACCCATAAACAAGCCATATCGACCACACACATAATGCAGATAATTTTGCAAAGTATCATTTTGAGGTGTTTTGTAAAAGTAAATAAATTTAAAATGCGGGAAACATCGGAAAATCTATCTTAATAGATGAGTTATAGTGTTCATAGGAGGATTTCACTGAAATTTGGAGAAATGATATTAAGTTTTGTCCAAATTCAAACTTTTATTACATAATTTCAACAGAATCATGAAGAATAGCTAGATCTATGCATTTAACACCATAATATCTGTATTCAGTAGAATACAGCTGCAAAATTTAAAATTTTATCACTGAAACCTGTATACTAATTCAGAAAGATTTTTATATTTAGAAGAAAAAGACATATTTGTAAAATATTTAACCGGAATGCTACATCGAATACTTCAGATTGATTATTGCAGAGATTTAATAAATAATTCACTTATTTACCCATATTTTCCGAAATCCATGAGTTTTGTTCAATACAAGAATGGCCTCCTCTATTTGAATTTGAAAATATTACCAGGAAATTCCGAAACAATATTTATCAAATGGGATGCCGACACACTATTCGTTAAGGTTGCAGCACCTGCGGAAAAAAATAGAGCAAACAGAGAATTAATCAAATATCTTTCAAAAGTATTTAAAGTCCAGAAGTCCGATATTAATATTGTTTCTGGAGTAAAATCCCATAACAAAATAATTCGATTCCCTACAGTTATTGAAATCAAAAATGTATTACAAACTATAGAATTGGAAATTAGAACCTTATGTTTATGATCAGAATAGGAAAGTCCTCACTATTCCATCTTGTAAAGGAATTTTCACTTCCTAACTAACTATATTATTAAATAAACCTAAAATACTTAATTGTAACTCAATTTACCTATGTTTATCTCATGATCTGAATCAATCTTTAATAATTGCATGGCTATCAATACTTTTACTCTCTTATCAATCATTATTTCTAAATACTAATCTATTACATTATAAAGTTTATACTTTTTCAATGATATGTAAATATGGGATCAAATACCCTTTCATATAAGTTGTATCTATATCCAAAAACCACAGTTGTGAAGTTGGCATGGGCATTTAGCTCAGTGGCAGAGCCTCCGGCTGCAACCCGGTATGTCGCAGGTTCGATCCCTGCAGTGCCTTTTTAAATTATATTCTTATTTTTATACATAACAACATTTCTTGCTTATCATAAATAACAATGTTTAATGAATTTATAATATTTCTTGCTTGAATTATAAATTGATATACTATTTTATAGCATTGGTGTATAATTCGATCATTCAAAAAATTAAAACTCATCTGATAAACTCATTTATTTTTTGATAACTCATCTAGAGCCTTATCTATGTCACCCTTTGCTTTGATAAGTGCCTCAATATTATCCTTCCTGTCTCTGAATCCCATTTCCTCAAGACTTCTCAGCTGTGTGGCATACACGAGTTCTGCATTCTTTCCTGTTGGTTTGCCATCCACATAGGTTAGTGGATAAAACCCATGTTCACATGGGCCATTAGCTGGGGGTGCCACTTTATTATTCATCATTTGATTGTTCATATACGGACTATTACCATAGTATGGCATTCCATAACCTCCATTCATCATTGGATTGTACATCATTGGGTTGTACATCATATTTGGACTATTCATACCATTGGGAACTCCCATACCATTCATCATATTTGGACTGTTCATGCCATTAGGAGGTCTCATGCCGTTCATTACATTTTCCATCATGGCTGGGTTAATACCACCCATTCCTGGAAAGTTTTGCATCAAACTCTTCATCATTTCAGGATTCTGAGCGAGGGAACTCAATGACTGTAGACACATTTGCATTTGCTCTGGAGACATATTAGGATAAACCATCCTTAATGTGCTTTCTAAAGCTTCTGGATTTTTCATCAAGTTTGCAATCATGTCTGATTGCATATCAGGGATTCCTGTAAATTGTTGGCCAGGATTACTATGAGGATTTTCTGTCGATACCTTTTCACTAGATCCCTTGGATTTACTATCACTTTTTGATTCTGCCATATTCTTGACTAGCACATATATTTTTGAAGATTCATCTATTTTACAATCTTCCAATGTAATGGAGAAGTCTTCGACTTTTTTACCATTGGCAAATACGATGATCTTTCCCCCATCTTCCTTAGAATATTTTGTTGACTTGGATTTTAATGCAGAAACTATACCATTAATGGTTTTTTCTTCTAATTTATCTGTATCAATTTCTATATTTTCTCCTAGAAACTTTACTTCCATTAAGGGTTACAAAAAAAATATATTATTAAAAATAAACAAATAAAAAGAAGGATAATAAGTGGCCAATCTTAAACCAAAAGATATGGCTTTGGGATAAAAATTAAGGTTGAAATTTATAAAAGAGTGTGGAATCGTTACAATCTCATGTGGAAATATGTTGAAAATCAAATGTATTCGTCATCTCGATTCATTACAATAGAGATGTTTCATGGAAAATCATTTGTTCAAGCAATCCAATTTAACACAAATGACTATTATCTTGTATGCTGCTATAATTCTTAGAATTTCTTCCAGACTTACAATATTCTTAGCTCGATTAACATCAAAAGTAACGAACTCAGCACTAAAGTCGTTTCAAATGATTCAAGTAATTAATTGAGAATAGTAGCTATACTATTTATCACTTAGTTACAGCAGAGCTCACACCCGATAGATATTGAATAGAACAAACTTGGGAACATCTACCCAAGTATTCTAAGTTGACTTTCGAAGCAGATAATTTATTAATTATATATCAATGAAATTTACTGATTTGGTGTGATAACACTAGGGTAGACATGGAAAAATGATCTATTATTCATATTATGCCAACGATAATCGTTTCTTATAGCTTCAAAAACAGTTTTGTTGTATTGCTTAGGATCAATTTCCAAATTATAATTCAATATGTTAATAACCAAAGCTTCGTTGTAGTTGATTAACTTAATATCAATATTGAAAAGCTCGGCAAAAAATCCATTTGATCTTGGTGAATCCTTTAAGACTTTCTCAGATAAAATACAGCACACATAGAAAACCTTCACCAAACACTCGAATTTTGAAAACTTTTTTTGAAAATTTGTGGCATATTCTTTGAAGAACATAAACCCGACTACAATCGAAGTTTGCGAAAATATTAAGATGATTTTATCAAACCAATATTTATAATCGTTTATAAATGGTGCTGAAAAGAACATATCTGTCACTGTTCGAAAAATATAATCTGAAATTTTGTTTTTCAGACCAGAAAGTGGATTGGGATTAGTTCTATAGAAGATTTCAGATCCCCCATCACTCTTTGAAAACTTGTAAATATATTGTTCAATTTCATAATTAGTTTTTACGCCTTTACAGCCTATTATGCCTTCTGTTAGAATCTTATGGTTCTCACAAAAATTAGATCGTGAGTTGGCATATGGTGTATTTAATCTGTTTTTTGAATAATACTTATTGCTAGGAGATTCGTAAATTTGCTGGTTCTCCCGTAAAATATTTTTTCTCTCAAATTCATCAGTATTCATTGACTTCATTCGGTAACATTTTGCAATATCTGCTAATATCCCAATATGACAATCTTGGCTGGAAGATGTAGTTGATTTGCTATACGCATGGCTCGCTTCATAAATGAATTTTGTGTGCATAAGCGGCAAAAAAAAATAGTTTTTATTTATTTGATCAATGCTTTATTTTTAATGATATCATTAATTTCAATAAATAAACTTGATAAATAAAGAATTTTAAATGACGAAAGTAATAAAAGTTGTTTAGAAACCTAAACAAAGTTTTTATTTCTTAATTCCCAAAATGATTAATTGAATTTCTACTGAAGGGAGTTTGTGGAATTGAAAGTTCTAGAATAATATTGCTTTCAAAATAGGGAACTAAGAAAATTATTGATTTAATTTCTATGGAGTTCAAAATTGCATCAAAAACATGAATTATTTCTCATTTACTACGTCAAAAAAACAATATGATAATAATATGCACTTAAGTAGAAATGGAAAAAAATAAACAAAAGAGATGTAAGATAGTTGATGGCAAAATGACGTATTTATGGTTTTTCATTTACAACTTGAAAATATTTCAATTAATATTGGAAAAAAATAATTCATAAAAAGTAATTGAAACTAAAGGATGCTGGTGAATTTGAAATAATAAAATATGCAAAGTCATTTTCTATTGAGAGAAGTATTGTCTTCAGTACCAAATAATCTATAATTAATAACTGACACAGTATTTTTAAGCCATATTATCATTTATATTTGTGTAGCATCCTTATCCTCATTAATATTCAGCACAAATTTTTTAAATCTTTTAGAGACTATTCCAATTCACATTTTATTGCAACATCCCCTTAATTTTATGAAAATTCTTTCCGAATATCGTTTTGTCCACTCTTCCAAAGACATTTCACTTTTTAGAATTCCGATGAAGCAGGGTATATTGAAGGATATAAGATATAAACCAATTAGTAAGTATATAGAAATCTCCATTCCTTTTCCCCAGAGAAACTCATCGGCCATCAAGTCTAAATTGCATAATACCGATCATTTGGACTTTAGGAGTATTCCATACCATCCCAAACAATATTTTTACGTAAGCAACAACTGCAATTCAAATGACGATGGTATTGTTAGGTATGTTACTTTGATTAAAATTTCAGATTTATATATTTTTAATCCAATATATCAATACTACACCTTTGAAAGAGAGTCTAAGGTGATTAGAAAAGCAGAGAGTAGAGAAGAGATTGAGCATCGAAAAAGGAGTATAAATTACAAATTAAAAAATATTGAAAATGAGGAAGTTAGAACGTTGGGATATGAAGAAATGAAAGTGTCTAATATTGAGCATACCATAGGTACTGTAGCAAATAACGCAGTAAGTGATATAATTAATAATACTTATTCTACTAAATGCTTGGAAAAAGCAATCTTTAATTTTAGAATAGTAAACTCTTCAGAACTATGCGAAATATTTGATAAGCAATCTGTTCGAAATGCGCTATACAAGATGACAGTTTGTGTTTCAGGCCGATTTATTCTAAAAAATACCTATTACGAGAAGTGCCTTCACGAATTAAGGAATAAAATCATTGGTTTGTTCAAAAGAAATGGTACTATTGAGTATAGCAAAGTAAAAGATCTGTTTGATAAATTCAACAGTTATTCTGATGAATCATGGCTGATTCACGAACTGGCTGACATAAAAGATGGTTTGTTTGTTCTAAAGGGATTTAGTGAGGATGTTCAATTTGATTACGAATTGATGAAGAAATCACACCAGGAATTGATTTATACAATTGTTTCTGAGTATACAATGCTAAGTTCTAGTGCCATTTGTGAGAAAACAGGGATAGAAGAGAGTATAGCCATAGAGATATTATATTCAGGAAGTTATTATCATTTAGCTAATAATTGTTACGCAATTAAAAACAGTAACAACGACAGTAATACTTGGTTTAATGGTATTTTAGAATTTTTTTGTAATAAAAAATCAATATCACTTATTCAAGCCAAAAGTTTAGTAGAGAATGGAGGTTATAAAATAGATCAAAGTTTTTTAATTGAGGAATTGAAAAAGTATACAATTCTAAAGGGATCAAAATATGTTTTAAAGAATTGACTGTAATAAATTAATAGCATAAATTGCTAAGCTGTGCTTTTTGAAGAGAATAGTAAAGTCGTACTAGAATAAGTGTCCATATCGATCTTGTAAAATAATATTGTCTATCTTGTTAATGTCTTAGAAATACTCAGCAGATCAAAAACTACTATATTAAAAAAATTTAGATATACAAGAATTTTTTATTATTTTGTGGTTTGAAATTCCAATATTATTAATTTATCCTACTATTTTCTGGAGAAATATTCTTGAAGAGTTTAAGTAACCCACAAACGGCCTGTTGTTCCAACTCTTTCCTTTTATCGATATTATTTTGTCCGAGATTGGTAGATAATTTTAAAATTTGAAATTTTTCCTCCAAAATTTTTTCTCGATTACTCGGATTTAATGATTTAATGAACTCAGGTGATTTTAAAATTGAAAATCTATCAAGAGCTAATGAAAGTGAAGAAAAAAATGGAGTACTTGAAATTGGTTCTGACGAAAAGATGGGAATATAATACGAAATGATATGATATACTTTTGAATCCAACGTAATACATACGGTCTTCTTGTGAAGTGTTGTTCTGACATCTATTTGATATTGGTCTTGGTTCTTCTCTATTCCACAATTGCCATGAAGTTCTTCGTAAAAATTAATGTTAGCTTTATTTTTTTTAATTCCATTTTTACTTAAGTATCTAGGAACTTGATAGTAAATGAGAAACTCGCCGCTTATTTTTGAAGGAGACCAGATTTGCCCATCTGTCCATCTTCTCATTCCCCCTTCAGACTCTATGAAGCAGTAAATGTCACCAGCATCTATTTGCTTCCGTTCCTCTGATGTCAATCTTGTAGTAGCAGGTAATACATATCCCAGTCTAACTGCATGGACGATCAATAAAGCCTCGGCATAATTGTGTATATGTCCTGTAACCTTCATAGCAATCTAATTTAGGGTTTATAAATTTAAAATATTTGTCAGTGATCATAAATAAATAAAGTTTAATGCTGTTGTTTAGAAAGTTAAAACAATAAAATAGTCTAGAACGCATAGATATTCAGTAGTTTTGATTATAAGTAAACATTGGAAGATAGTTGACACAAATTTAGAGTTTTTGGAACCTTGGTAAACGAATTCCGTTAAATAATGTTTGTAATATAAATCGAAATGCTAATTGTAATACTCACCAATATTCTAACAATTTTAGACTTATTCAGGAATTATATTTATTAATTAATTAAATGTTTGTTTTTGGACAACAAAGTATATTATTTTTAATAGTATAAATCTACCTTTTATCATTAATTTTTTTCATTCTTATACTACGAAAACTTGATATTTGGTTTATCTGAAATACCTTCAAAATGAATTTGCATAAAATATTAAATATAAAAGATAGATTATATGATAATATTGAAAGTAGTAGAAATTTCTTCATATATAAGACAAAAATTGCAAAAAGGTTACTGATAAGATTTTTAAGGATATAGCAAAATACTTCCCGATGGTGTTTAACAAATATGGGATAAAAATCTTAAAATAGGAAGTAATAATCAGCTTATTGAGCAATTTTCCCTGAAAACTTTCAAAAAACAATCAATGAGAAATCAGAATTGGTTAAAGATCAAGTAATATCTATTTGGGGCCATTTTATAAAATTCATTCTATTTAATAATTATAACACAAATTAATTTTATTCTCCAAAGAAGTATTCCAAAATGATTCTGAATATTCCCTTTTTCTTTAAATATATATCCTTTTCAGTAACTAATCCAAAATTTCTTCTGAAGGCGCCAATAATTTCTCCGTTAATAATCTTTTGATTTAATGCAGCACATCTTTCTAGATCATCAATATCTTCAGACCAAACAGAAACAAAATTGCGACCTTCTTCTATTCTGTCTATATTGACTGTATTTTTTATTATGTCTAGAATATTCTGTCTGTTACTTGGGGAAAACCCAAATATTGTTACGTGACGAGTCTCAGGAATATGCTCAGGGCCTGAAATTGTTTGGTAAATGGTATTCTGTGGTATCGCGTTTTTTCTTTCCCTTGTTGATTGAAATTCAGAATTTTCAGCAAAAAGTTCCGGCATAAAATTATTTTCTGAATCTTCCATGGGGAAAAAATTACAAATTTTGAAAAAGTAGTAAAATATCGATTTTATGCTTTCAATACAAGCGAATATCTTACAGCATCCAAAATTTTTGATATTTGATATTCAAAGCAAAATTACAATAATCTTAGGTACTATATTTCAATATTGGATTTCCTATCAACTGCAAAAATTGGTTATAACTGATGCAGCTAAATTTGCAGAATGTAGAGACTAAAGGGCTTGGTGTTTAGAGCTAGTATTGATATTTGATTTATCTTATAGTTTACAAAATTGGAATTAATCCGGTCAAGTAAAAAAGAATTGTATCTGTGTCTACTCTCACTCCTTCAATAATAAGATAGCTTTTGATTCCAATCAGGGATTCTTTAATTGTATTGATTCCTTCAACTTCGCCTAACCTGTAGTTTTGTTTATCAAAAAAATTTGCTATGAAAAAGCATTCTAACGTTTCATTGATAGTTACATTATAAGTTTCTTGATTTTCAAAGTTGTTGTTATTTAAATAGCCTACTTTGGTATCGGACTTAGAAATACTTCCAATTATACCGATAGTTAAGAATTTCCGACACTCATTTAAAACAATATTAACCGTAGAGAGGTTTTCAAATTCTATCTTCATAGGCTCCATGAAGAGATTGGTGGATATTTCCACATTTCTAATCACCTCATTTCCTGGATGAGCAATGATATCATCAATTTTAGAAAAATTGTCAGGTAGAAATCCAATGGGTCCATAATAGTTGGATCTCTCTTTTATCTTATTAATCTTGAGTATCTGATTTGTTAGTGGATCGTGTTGTGAGCATTTGGGCAAACATACTACACTTATGATTTCGATTTGAGTAAAAATAGAGCTTATGTAGAATGTAAATCCTGCCCTTACGACCCTTCTCAATTCGGTGATCTTAATTTCTTTATTCTTTATTTGATAAAACTTTGGATCTGAATTATAAAAAAGTACAATTTTTTTATCATCAACTTCACACAGCCAATATTCCATAAGTTGTCCATTTTGATTCATTCTCAGTATTGTACTACAGTACACTACTCTGCCCGTAATCGTTTCAAACAATCGAGTAGAAGGCAGATTCATCCTAGCATCACCGATTTTGGTAATCTTCATCAGTGATTTGGCAGTAACCTCTTCACAATCGAAATAGATAGACTCCGTAAAGCTATTATATACCATTCTATCTATCATGGCCATCTTCTTTTTTTTACGATATTCACTCAAACAAATTATTTCTCCTACATTTAAGGAGCTGTATTGAACGAGGGATTCACTCCAAAAAACTACTTTTAGGTTAATATTATTAGACGATACAATTAGAAAGAAAAATGGATTGTATACACTTGGATATAGATTGATTCTTGTCTTTTGAGTAATCCGAGCAATAAAACAAGGAGGAAGTGGACTTCTTAGATTGAGGATTTCTCTCCCTTCAATAGCATATTTGCCTAAAAAAATATTTGCCTTGTATATTGGCTTTGCTTCCTTTGAATCTATTTCATTCAATGAATTGGGCAATGTGTCACAGAGAAATGGAAGATAATATTTGTTTAAAATTTCAGGTAATCCTAATTGACCTGAGAGTTTATCGTCTGTTTCCTGCTTTTCTACCTCGAAAAGTATACCTTCATGGTCTGTCTCTATGATTACAATAAAATCCCCTATGTCCAAAAGACCATGTGATATACTTTCAGACATTTTTCTATTTACATCTAGAAAGTAACGCTTTTCCTTATATACATGCAATGTAAATAATAGGTCTGGATGATACCTTCTAAATATTTCTATCACACGATACTTCATTATATTCATTTTAGGGGTATTACAATAATTAGTTAAATTAGTAACAAAATAATAATATTTACACTATAATTCATTGATGTCAGAAGAGTTTTATGATTTTAGTGTAGCTCAAGCATCTAACAACAAATGGTTTGCAGTACTCTACTTCTATATGATACAATATTACTTCATCTAATCTCTGATTTTAATTTAATTTTTTGTTAGGAATTATTAGTACTTTATTTGAAATCAAGTGAACTAGCACAGTAAATAAATGATATTGCTTTAATTTGATGTATGCTTATATTTATTTAGTAGTATTAATATTCTTTTTTAGAAGACAAATAATTTAAGGTTCTATATATTTCAAATTTTGATAATAAATCAATTCTGGTAAACAATTCTTTTCATTGGCAAAAATAAAGGAATATTTATCTATTTGCATGTCAATAATCAATTAACCTTATGCTTCAATTACTTTCTATTTTAAATTCTTAGTGGAATAAAGCATCTTCTGCAACATAGAAAATCTACATATAGATATATTCTAACTACTACTAGGTTCTTTTTTAACTCTTTACATTAGAGAATATTCAATGATGCATTCCGCGTAGTGAAGTCTATATGTTTGATGATCAACTTATTCAATCCATTTTTGCATATGATCCTATACCAATGATTTGTATTTCCATTTGAATAAGATACATATGGGGAGACCCTAAAAAATACCAAGCTTTCATTATATGCTAGCAATTTATATTTTTTAGTTAAAATGGTGCTATATCTAGTTTGATAGCATTTTGGTTGGAATTTTTCAACCGTGAAACAAACAAATTTATTTAAATTTACTTTATTCTCCCTAAAATGACAAGTGAGAAAGTTTACAGGGATTACTATAATGCAATAAAAAAGCATGAAGAGGTTTCTGAAAATCTAAAAAACGAAAGAAATATTCTCAAGCATACAGACAAACAATTTGATAAAAGTGAAAATGACTTGAAAGCTCTTCAAACTGTAGGCCAAAACATAGGGGAAATTTTGAAAGCCCTTTCTCCGGAGAAATACATTATTAAGACATCTCACGGTCCAAGATATGTTGTTGGATGTGCCAAGCATATAGATAGAAATCAACTTAACTTGGGTACCCGTGTGGCTCTGGATGTAGTAACATTGACAATTACAAAAATCTTAGCAAGAGAGGTTGACCCATTAATTCATAACATGGCTGAAGAAACACCTAAGGGATTAGATTTTGAGTCGGTTGGGGGTCTTGATGAACAGATTAGAGAAATCAGAGAGGTGATTGAACTCCCATTAAAAAACCCAGAGATTTTTAGGAGAGTGGGAATCAAACCGCCAAAAGGTGTACTATTATATGGACCTCCAGGCACTGGTAAGACACTCCTTGCTAGAATTGTAGCTTCAACCATGGATGTTACATTTTTGAAGGTTGTAGCTTCGAGTTTAATTGAAAAATACATTGGGGAATCGAGTAGAATGATCCGGGAGATGTTTGCTTATGCTAGATCCAAAGCACCCTGTATAATCTTTATGGATGAAATTGATGCAATTGGAGGGGCCAGATCAAATGATTCCAATTCAAGCGATAGAGAAGTTCAAAGAACGTTGATGGAGCTACTCAACCAAATGGATGGTTTTAGTGATTTAGATGATGTAAAGATCATTATGGCTACCAACAGACCAGATATTCTTGATCCTGCATTGTTAAGGCCTGGAAGATTGGACAGAAAAATTGAAATTGGTCTGCCCAATGAAGTTGGGCGAAGAGAAATATTAAAAATACACTCTGCTCAAATGAGTAAGGGAGAGGACATCGATTTTGAAAATTTGGTTAAGTTGACCACTGGTTTTAATGGAGCTGATTTAAGGAATGTTTGTACAGAGTCGGGGATGATAGCATTGAGAGAGGAGAGGGATTATGTCATCCATGAAGATTTTGTAAAAAGCGCTAGAAAGCTTGCTGAATCGAAAAAATTGGAGACAAAGTTGGACTACAAAAGAAAATAAATACAAAGTTTGAATAAAGCCCAAAGATTTGCATCGCTTTTATTTAGTAGAAATATAGTCCTTGTTTTTGAATTGTATTAAAATTAAGAATGCCTGAATCACATGAAAACACCCTAGTGTTTACAGAAACAGTTTTGGAATCTGAGATATTTAAAGTTTTTATTTTATGATTATAGTGAAAAGTCATATTAATGGATGGGATTTCATACCGATTCTCATGAAACTATTTTTTAATTTCATTTATTTCTTAAGTCGATAATCAAATACTGGGATGGGAAAATGACTTGAAAATTTCTCAACTCTAACTTTTAAATCCAAAATTCGACCATCTTTCAATGCAGCTTCAACAAGCTTGGCCAAATCTAATTTATTGGAGTTGTCATGTGTTTTTGGAGATAGATCGGTTGCAATCTTAATGGCTTCATCTATTAAAGCAGCAACCTTAACAAAGTCCGATTCTTTAAATCCTCTGGTAGTTAACGGAGGAGTACCAATGCGTATAGCTGATGGATTCCAAGGGCTTTTGTCCGTAGGAATGCAATTTTTATTGATACTGATATTTGCCAGTTCACAGACTCTTTCCACCTCAATTCCACTTACATCTTTGAGGCATAAAAGCAATAAATGAGAACTGGTACCATTTGAATACAATTCGTATCCCATTTTTTTAAACTCCTCACAAAGAGTTAGAGCGTTACTATGTACTTGCTTGCAGTAGTCTTTATACTCTTGTGTATTTGCTTGTTTCAAGGCCACTGCAAGAGCACCTATCTTTTGATTATGAGGTCCTCCTTGAAGGCCTGGGAAAACTGCAAAATCAATCTTTGCTTTTAAGTCAATAGTGATTTCTTTCCCATCAACAATCTGGTTTTTCAGCTTTTTATAAAATATCATTGCCGATCTTGGCCCTCTAAGAAGCTTGTGGGTAGTAGTTGTAACAATATCACAGTGCTCAAATGCATTTTCCATAATCCCTGTAGCTATAAAGCCACTAATATGTGCCATATCCATCATCAGATATGCATCACCTGCAATTTTTCTTAATCTTTTGTAGTCAAAATCATGTGGATATGCAGAGGCACCACAAACTAAGAGACTGGGCTTAAATTCTGCAGCATCAATTTCCAACTGATCATAGTCAATCTTTCCATTCTTACACTTGTAAGACATTGATTCGAAAAATATCGAAGATGCCGAAATCTTTCTGGTAGAGGTTTTATATCCATGTGTCAGATGACCCCCAGATGGTAAATCCAACCCCATTATCCTCCCTCCCTTACCTATTGCCCCCAGATATGCTGCTAAATTAGCGCCAGATCCACTAAGTGTTTGAACATTGACATCCCATATTTCAGGATTAAGATTAAATAATGACAGGGCTCTAGATTTACAAATACCCTCAATTGAATCAATAAATTCATTTCCACCATAATATCGATGCCCAACCTGTCCTTCAGAATATTTGTTACAAAGAATAGAACTTCCTGCTTGTAAAACGGAAATGGATGCAAAATTTTCACTTGCAATCAATTCCAAGCCATTCCTCTGTCTTCCCTCTTCCTTCTTAATCAACTCATGGATTTCTGGATCAAACTCCTCTAAACTTTGATACAACATTTGGGGGAAATTTTAAATTGTATAAAATTAGAGTAATTTGTAATTAGTCAAAATAAATATGACTGTAAGTTAAGTACAACTAAAGAAAATACTCGTTAAGAGGAAAATTCAACACAATAACCTAAAGGTATTTTTTAATATAAAATTTGGAGAAAAATTAATTTATACCAAATTAGACTAATATGGTTGATGTAAAATTTGTATTTTCACTTTAGGAAGATATGCATATGCATCGGAAAATACATTTTGACAATACTATGATATTTTGAAATTATTTTTTATTAATGATATATTGGATTGAAATTACCTTGATTTCCAATCGAAATATTTTGTCCTATGGATTGACCTGATGATAATTGATTACCCTCAGAAAATGGACGAATAACTCCAACTTGTATGGGCTGGCTGCATGACGAATTAGATGTGGGAAAAACCACAGGTTTGGTGCATGGCTTAGGTGGATTAAACGTAACGATTTTGGAAGTACAAGGCTTTGGGGTAGCAGGCTTTAAAGCCTTCAATGCACAGGGAGAATCCAAATCAAGTTTCGGAAAATCACATGTATTTGACGGCTTAGAGACTGGGATTTTTGAATTACACGGAGGTTCCACAAACTCTGGAGCATTGCAGACATTCTTTTCCTTATAAATTAAAGTTTTTTTAGGACTTCTAAATGCAGATCGGGGTTGTTTCTTGTGTTTACAACTTGTTTGTGAAATTTGTTTGTCCACTTTGGTTGCACAATCGCATGGTGTAGGCTCTGAACACTCATTCTCTCTTTTTAAAGCTTTACATTTTTGCCTTTCATTTGTACAAGGACATTCTGGTTCCACTATTTCAGAGCAATCATCTAAACATTCTTCAGAACCTGACTCCTCTAGAGACTCAAGATCTTTACAATCAAGTTTTTTTAGTTTCTTTTTAGGCTTTGTAGTTTTATTATTTTTTGATTCGCTGCTTTCATGCTTTTGACCGGGTTTTTCTTTATTTGCAACATTGTCTGACTTAGCTTGGGAGGTTTTACTGGAATCACTGCCAAAGAGCCATCCAAACAGATAGCTTGATTTATCAATCAAATTTTCAGAAAGATCATTTTGAAGGTTTAAAAAATTCAGTAGTGTTGGAATAAGTTTTTTATCTGCCTCAACTACAGGCTCAATTTGTCGATCATGTAACATCTTGGCAATGGGATTAAATAGCAATCTGATTTTGTCCGAAGCTGCATTCATCTCGATTGTATTTCCATCGTCTGAGTAACTATTACAAATTTTGGAAATTTTCTGTTTTTTAGATCCAAATAGATTCAAATACTTCATAAATTCTTTATAGGCTACATGGGTTTCCTTAAAAAATCCAAATCTTTGAATCTCTCCATTATAATTAATTCGAATATAGCGATTTCCATTGTGATCTTTCCAAAGTTCAATAAACAATGTACTTCCATATGAAGGTAGATCATTTATTGGTATATTAAGCCCATTTAGGAGAGTACTCAGGGTAGAATCATGGGTTGATAGCAAGCTTATTGTATTTTTTTCTTCCATTTTTTTTGAAATTAAATTAGAAAGTAAAGCAAAGGATACTCCATTCAAAGCAATATTTTCTCTAATTTTAGTCATTTTGTCCTCGTGTTTTAAGTGAGTTTGGTCCAAAAAGTCTTCCATTCTTGTAATATCACAATCCAAATTATCGCACAACACCTTAACAGGATTACATATACCTGTAACGATATTATCGAGCATTTTATACTCTTTAATATCATCTGAAGTCGATATAAGTTTATCAAAATACATAAATCTTTGAATTGAGGAGCATTTGGAAGGCCCAATCATTTCATTCAATTCTTCTGTTTTGATATTTGTAATATCAATACCTTCGTATACTCCGTTTATCATAGCCTTTGTTCTATTTATACTAGTTACATGGCCCTTTACAGTAATATCTCCATCAAATTTTGGAATATAATTCTTCTTTATAAATTTTCCAAGCTCTTTCCCCTGCTCGAATCCTTTTACTGTCAACATTCCGCTAGCACATTTGGTAGCAAAGCATTCGTTATTAGTGCATTTCATACATTTCTGATCCTTCCAATGGTTGTTGATTTCAATTGGAGCCCTGTCTCCATGTCTAAAAATAGCAACCAAATTAGTCAAAGTTCCTTCGGATTCAATAAATTTGTAAGTTGGTGAACAATAGCTTGAGAATCTATCCAACAGTTCGTTACCATACAATACTTTATTCTCTGCAGAAATACTGATCCCTAGCAAAATCATTTTTAGCATCTTTTAAAAATGAAATGAGCTTTTATAGAATAAATACTTAAGTTTCACTTAGTTTGATGAGAATGTTGGTTTCAAAAGAGTGTTCCAAATCAAATTAATACATAGGATTTTTTAATTTATAATCAGCCTATTTTAACAATTTTTAAATACTTGAAACTGTCGTTTCACTACGTGTTAATAGATTGGATGAAACAAGTGTTTTGAAAAGATCAGCTTACTAAAAACAAAACGATCTAGTTCATTCTCCATATGATCTTTAATTTTTTTCGATCTAAAAAGGGTCAATCTCTTCCCAAAGAAGAATATACAATTACAGAAGAAGAATTGAAAGGTAGGAACGGAATAGTTTTTGGACCTAGTGATAGTTTAGATGGAACAGAGAAAATATCTGTAAACCAGCATCGATCACAAGCTATGAATATTTTTATTAAAATTTATGACTCAGGCAGTAATATTGACTCTGCTACCAATGATGTTAGTACCTATAAGCCATTTAGAACTGAGACTGAAATTATTGCAATTCCACAAGGATATGTTTCGAAAATAAAGGATATTTATGAAAATTTAACTGAAATCATTGCATTGCAGAGAATCCCAGATTGTACAAAGCCAAAATTTGGCGTGACATTAGAGAGTAATCTGGGTCTAGAAACTCAAAAGCTTAATTCTAATGACTCAGAGGTGGATATATATAACTCAAGAATATTGGCCAATGAAGTATCATCTCTCAGTAGTATTTCGGAAGTACCATCTATCAATGAAATAGTAGAAGAAAATATTTCAAGTAAGCAGCAATCTAATACTTTGGCCATTGATTCTCAAACATCTAAACCGGAAAAACTTCTCAAATCGGCAGCAGAATCAAAATCTAGAAAGTACAATCGAAATCCGAAAGTTAAAAATAGAAAAAGTACTGAAAAGCATGTAGAGGAAATTAAGCAGAAGTATTTAAAGAGAAGTTGTGATAAGAAAGTTCCAAAACCAGATTTAGAAGAGTCTTTATCACAAACCGGAAACTCTTCCTGTGAGACAAGTGAACTAGGGTATGTAGAAAATTATAGAAAGCTTATTGAACAAAAATTTGAAAAGAGTTCTTCTCCTACAGTTTCAATATCTAGTAGAAATGATAAAAATCTTCCTTTAAACTATAATCAACACTCAGAAATGCTAAGAGAAAATTCTTTGTTTATTTCAAGGTTACTTGCTACTCACCAAGATCTACCATTTTCCGATTCATTCGTACCATTTCAACCCAATTCATCCAAATTTCAGCAGAAGCAAATGGAGGTATTAAAATCCATGATCACTGATATTGAAAGTAGTCAAAACGAATCACAGATTCCATTAACAGCTCATCTATTGAGTGCAAAAGTATCGAAACTAAAGGAGTTGTATGAAAATTTAGCTGCCGAGCATATGGCATCACTGCATATAAGTGAAATAGATAGTGATAGGGAAGTAATAGTTACAAATTATGATGTTGAAAGGATGATAGAGTATTTTGAAGAATTGATCAGGATAGAAAACTTAATAAATTTGAGTGTTTAATACTTGATATAGATTTGCATTAGTTTGAGAATATTTTGATGACTTTTTACTTTATGGAATTACAGTTTTAAAAATAATTTTAACTTGGCTTGCTTTAACTTACCAAATATTAGCAAAATATCGGAGAAATCCAACAAGTATATTTAAATATCAATTTAATATACTAAAGAAGAACAAATCTATTGGAAAGATAATTTATTTTCCCTAGCTTTGCTCAAATCAAGAATTGATCCTGAAAATATATCAAATGATCTACTGGTTAAATACCCCGCCATAGTTTATACTATCACATATTTTTTGGATTGTTTCTTTACAAATATTTAATTTGTACAAAGTACTATTCTTCTTAACTATTTTTAATTTGATCAATTTATTCAAAGCCAGCATTATTAAATATTTATTGTTCAGCTTTTCATCTACATGAGCTATCTCGTTGAACAGCCTATCAAATCTACTTTCTTTAGACATACAGAAGATTATTACCTTCTCTGTATAGCCAAGACTTCTAGTCGTATATTCTGAAATATCTACATCGTTTTTTTGAATTGAGGATAGAGAAAGATTTTTGTTTTGTTCAAATATAACTGGATCGTTAACAAGTGCCTTTTTTTCTCCAAGGGTTAATATGAATTTATATGGTACAAACCTAACATCTCGTTCGTTGGAAAATAATATTAACTTCGAACTTCTGCCAATCAACATATTTGATGAATCTCTAAGTAGAATGCAAATTTCTGATGAAAATGTATAATTGGAAAAAAATGACTTGGTATATTCTATCTTTTTGCATTTAAAAAAGCTTTCAAATGTGTGAAGCGATTCCAAAGTAAATATTTGTATTTGGAAAAAATCTTCACATGTAACTATTTCATATAATTTGGACAAACTTTCAAAATCATATAGCTTTGATTTAGAGTATTGTCTGGGCATGGGGTAGTAAACTTAAGTTTTTATGACTATTCATAAATATAAAAATCTCATTTGTTTCCAGAGTCTGAGCGCCTTTGGTTTAGTGGTATAATGGTGGGTTGCCATCCTGCAGACACGGGTTCAATTCCCGTAAGGCGCATTTTTGGAAAGATATTTTTAATAAATAATAGAGATCAAGTATTTTAGGAATGATTTCATCGATTACTACTAACAAAGTTGGAATATCTCAACCTATTGGACAATTTGTTAGGTTACTTTTGCAAATATATTAATAAATCTAAATTGGCACTTGGATATTTCAACAAATATACTAATGTTACTAAGTTTGAAATTTTTAAAGATACACTCTAATTGTCCAAGGTAAATCAATATTAAACACACATGCTATATTATATTCAAAGGAACACACCATGATTAAATTTTCCAGACTCAAAACAATCAAAGTATTTTCTACTGAAATATAAATCTCTACCTGAAGTTTTATTAAAGTTTAAATCTTTCAAAGAGACTACTCCATTTTACTTTTTCATGAATCAAGGAGAGAATAGTTGAAGAAGCAGATTCAATATCCACAGATATTTGTTGAGTGGTATCTCTTTCCCTAATAGTTACTTTATTTGAAGAAATAGTGCCTGTATCAAGAGTGACAAAGAAGGGAATGCCAATTTCATCGCATGAAGCATATCTTTTTCCAATAGAACAGCTTCTGGTATTTATGCTAAATCTGACTTCATCTTTAATAAAATCACTCCTAAGTTTGTGTATAAATGGTTCAAATTCAACGGATTGTCTTAAGCATGTTATCATACAATGTTTGTATGCCATCTTGGGCTTTAGGCTAAGAATAGTTCTATCATCCTTAGTAAAAGTAAAGCTTTGCTCTACAAGCGCATATAAAATACGGGAAATACCAAATGATGGCTCAATGACCTTAGGAATAAACTCTGTAAATTCAACTGTCTTTTCTTTTACTAACACTTCATAGTGCTCTCCCTCAAATTCCACATCTAATTTACCATCTTTTGAGTTCCTTAAGATAGTCTCTTGAGACATCAGAGAACATTTTTGTTGGAATTCATCAAACTTACCCTTTAATTTCTTGATTATTGCTTTTTTATCAATCTCAATAGAACAAACCTTCCTAGGATGAACCTGCTTTCTCACATAGGGATTTATAGCACCAGCATGACACGACAAGTCGTAGGTTGATCTATCAGCAATACCTGCACATTCTACCCATCCACTAAGTGTCAAAATCTCAACATCCCAACAATCATTGGCATAATGAGCCATTTCGTTAATATTATGCTGACGATATCTGAGACTCTCATATTTAAATCCGATATCCAATAGAAATTCCTGTGCCTTTGCAATAAAGTAGCAAATTGCTTCAGAACTGATGATTCTCGAGTCGAAAGCTTCTCCAATGGTGGTTTTATATGGTATCTCTACTGAGTTTGGCAAAATCAAGACTGGAGCATCCCTTACCGATAGAAATCCATTATGATTACCATCTTCAGTGAAATATTCAATTTCTGCCTGCTCGAACTCTTTAGTTCTCAACATCCCACCTCTCGCAGATATTTCATTTCTGTATGATCGCCCAATAGAATATGAAGATACCGGCATCTTTTCATTATTCAAATCATATATTTTCTTAAAGGAAGTAAATTGTGATTGAGCAAGCTCTGGTCGTAAAAACTGGGTATCGTTGAGTTTGAAAATCAAATTGAAGTCTTTAGCTGGGAAAAAAGCACCATTTCCTCCAGCCAGATTATTGACTGAAATAATAAAGTCAATATCCAACTTGTCACAATCAGATAGGTGTTTTCTAACACATACAAAATTCTTCATAATCTCCTCTACAATATCTTTTGAAAATTTTTCTGTTCTGCTATACTTTTTAATTTTAATGTTTTTGATCATTTCACAGATTTCATTAGAGTTGGAAAATATTGCTGCTTTGATCTGCTTTACTTTCTCCATAGTTTCCTCGAATGATTTCTTTATGTCTTCAGGAATTTCATGGAATTTTCCAATATTCTCTTCAATAAAATGATCAGCCCTGTAAGTTGTAACTCCATCTGTCACAACCACATCACAAAATTTATCAATATGTCCAGAACTCTTTAAAACCTCGTACGGAAGCATAATGCTTGGTTCAATTTCATACATATTTTCATCAACAAGAATCTTTCTCCATGATTTGTGGATCTCATGCTTTATTTGTAACAGAGGAGGGCCATAATCTAAGAAACCATTCTGTGGAGGATATGACACTTGGGTAACAAAAAAGCGGTGCTTAAAGATTTGTTCAATTCTCTCTTTTCTATTCATTTGGGGCTAAAAATTTTCACTAAAAGCACTAAAATTTATAATGTTTTATAATCATATGATTAATCACCAATCATCTCAGTAAGAAAAACATTAATTTAAATGCATTTTGTTGTTTAGATAGATTAAAACATTTCAATATTACGCCGCCATGTATCACATAATTTTTATTTTCTTAATAAGTAGTATAGGGTTTTACAGACACTTTATTAGATGATAAAAGAAATTTAGGTTGGTAAAGATTATCATTCAATGCATCGAGGCTTCACACTGGGCATTTCAAAATATTCATCTTGAATTGAAGGATTCTGTTGTTTTTAATAACAATCTTCAAATAAAAAGTTAATAATAGTTGCTTTGGTTTAATTAAAATAGTCATTAAATCGATAGTTAAGAAAATCAAGCATATAAGCTGTATATTCCAATATTATACTTCTTGATTCTTCGTCTCCTTCAGAGTTAATTCCTTTTTTCTGGAGGAAATATAACAATCTCAAAAGATGTACTGGTCCATATCTGTGGCTATAGTCCTTCAAATACTCCCCCTTGTCTGTTTTCTGAATTGGTTCATCTTTATACAGTAAAAAGTGGGGAAGAGAGAGATTAAACAGATCTACAAAAGCTTGAAGAAGTTCTTGTGTTTCATGTGGATCATATGAAGGAAAGTTTTTTTGAAAAAAAACAATGAATTCCTTAAGGATGCTATTTGCACTCTTATGGAAAGGATAGGGATTGGTATTGGTGGAAGTATAGTCTCTATCAATTCTCAATCGGTTTTTCAACAAGTTTGGCCAATTTCCACCAATAGATGTTTCATTTATGGGGCTTGGCTTATATTTTTTCTTTGATTCTAGGGAAGATGGTGAGCAAATTTCACTTTCCTGTATTTTTACATATTCAAAAGTGTAAAATGACAAGACAGTATATGTGGGTCTTGGACCATCGTTTGAGATATCTACAATTCTTCCTTCAAAATAAAAATTATTGCTTCTAAAGATGACAAATCGATTAACAAAATACTGCTTATGGATACTATCCATTTTTGGACAGTTTTGAAATAGAAAATAAAAATCCCAAATTACATGTGTGTTAATCCAATTAAATATGTTTGCCAGCTCTACATAGCTCAGTGGTAGAGCATCTGACTGTAGAAATAGTAGTCATCAGAGGGCCGCTGGTTCGACTCCGGCTGTGGAGATTTTATACAAGCTTTTGATGATTTTGTGGATCTCGGGACAAAAACATATTATGTATTTTTAAAAAACAAACCATCTTTGTTCATCAATATGATTAATTTTTCATCAGAATATTGCAACTACCTATCTCTCTATCTTGAAGATATATCCAGGTGTTTAACTAATTATTTACAACAATTCTGAATTTAATTACTACTGCAACATCATATTTAAAAGTTTTGAAAAAATACACTGACATTATTTTAATTATCAAAATTTTTACAACTATGTGGCCGTCGTTTCTTCGTTCTCTTATGAAAGCTAAGTATCTTTGAGTTGTCCTCTTTCGACTGTAGTTTTAAATTTTTCAGCTCTTCAGATGTAAAGTACATCTTCTGAGACGCTGATTCTTCAAATATTTTGTTGTTTCCATTCTCATCAATTTGATTTTCAACTATTCTTCCATCCAAAAATGTGTATGATTTTCCAGGTTGGAATACTATATTTTCTGCTTGAATTTCATTACCTCTAGACTCCATATCATTGCTCTCTATGTGTAACTTTCCTATTGGAAGACCAGTTAAGGGATCAAATCCAATTTTCTGATGATTTGAACATTGCTCTGTCGATTCATCCTCCTCAGAATAGGCACACTGGATTTCTAAGTCTAATGGCTCATCTGACTCTTCTTCATAGTCTTCTTCAGCAATCTGCTTTATCAGTAAATCAAAGTTGGTTAGACTTTCGCTGAATTTTTTACTCATTTTTAGGCTGAAAATTTTATTAAAAGAAATAATACAAGTAAAGGAGATATTTAATCAAGCTGATTGATTTTAAAATCCTTTTAGCATCCACTTAAAACCCAAGATATCATTCACTCTTTTAAAATATTCCATAAATGGAAAATTGTCTAAAGTAAATACATCATACCATCTAGGAAATGATTAATTTAAAAATGTTCAAATGCTCAGAGAATAATAGTCCATTTCCAATGGATTACTCGTTTGATATCATATTTAAAAAGGCTAAAAACAAATTTTTAAGTTAAACCCAATCAGTAGAGTATAATAATAGCATTGCATCCTTTAAGTTAAATATTTAATATTAGGAATGTTATACCCAGCTAAGAACTAAACATTTCTTCCATTCTTTGAGCAAGCCCAGGAACTAGTTTACTTATTTCTTTACATTGCTTTAACTCATACGAGCTTGCTTTACCCATAAATTCCTGGAAAATTGCAAGAGCGACCATTCCCTTTTCAATATCACCAAAGTCACTTTCATCAACTTCCATTTCTCGATTGAGCTGGATGATTTTTTCAGAATACAGACATTCAGTTTTGAAAAATTCTACATACAATTCATTGTTATCTGAGGTGTCTACACAGCAAATTGAAATAGCCTTAAGAAAAATGGTTCGTGCTGAATCTATATCATCGGCCTCCCACAATTTCTTACCACAAAAAATCCAAAGCTCGACATCTTTTGTATTCTTCAGGCACAGTTGAGAAAAATATTCTTTGAGATGCTCGTAGAAATGCATTTTTACACAGAATTCTGAAAATTCCATAATCAATTCTTTGTCGTTGAAGCGCAGAAGGGCTCTACAATATATTCCTAAAATATTTCTGTACAACAATTCATCCATTGGACTCTGACCACACCCCCTTTCTAAAATACGCTTTTTTCGTAGTTTCGATAGTTTTTTTTCCGACTTGATATAGTTTAAGTAATCTCTCAGATTCTTTTTTGGTCTTAGCAATTTCTTTTCGTAAGCTCTTCTCGTTTCTACGATAATGTTTATTTCCTTCCTACTAAAAACTCCCCTGTCCTTGTAATCTTCTAATTCCGGAGCCATTGACTCCAAATTGTACTGAAGTTTATCAACCATTCTGGGGTGAAAAATACAAAAACGATTTTTTTGAGAATTTTGGTTTTCCCCTAAATTACTATTTGCAAATGGAATTTACTTTGTTGTGAGCAGTTACTTGGCTTGTATTTTGTTGAAAATTTTTTCAAAAATTTTATCCCCAAATGGAAGATATTGCAGCCTACTTACTTTGTGTTGAGAACGGAAAAGAAGCAACGAAGGAGCTAATGTCAGCCATAATTGGAAGCATCAAGCCAGACTTCTCCAAGGACTCGCTGGATCTGTTCCTGACAAAGATAGAAGGAAAGACTTACGAAGAAATTATTACCGAAGGTTCTTCAAAGATGGCCAGCCAAGTGGTTTCATCGAGCTCAAATGCTGTAGAAGCAAAATCAGCAGCTGTTCCTGACCAGGTAGCTGATGAACAAAGTGAATCTGATGAAGCAGAATTTGACTTATTCTAAATAAATAATTTTACAGTCTCCGATGTTGATTTGGCCCAATCATGACATGAAGTTATGATAATTCCATGACTAAAGCTTCTATATTCATATAGAATATTTATTCAAGACAATTTCTTTTATTTGTACTGAGTTAATTAGATGAACTATCTTCATTAATCTCTATTAGGTGTATAATTGCTTTTGCATCATGATGAGTTTGATTTCGCAAAAGCTTTCCAATAGCTGATCTTAGCACATTATAGTAAATGATCATCTATTTCTAGTTTACACAAATTCATTGCTTGAGTTTGTCCAAATGTACTTTTCTAGGTTTATATATATATTTTCTTGAAAGTTAAACCAAAATATTAACGATTATATCGGATTCATTGTATAGATGCTGATACTATTAAGTAAAGATCTCTTTTATGAATATCTCACCAATTATAGATCCAAAATTTTTTTACCCATGAAAATTAGACAATGTCAGATTTGCTCATCCGAAAAGGTCGTAAATGTATCATCCAACATGGTTTATTGTGAAACCTGTGATATCTACTACTCTCTCTTGGAGGGACGTCAGATGATCTCCAACTTACCACTTGCAAACATAGAAAGCAATACTTTGGAACTCTGCAACAGATGCCAAGTCAAACTACAATCTCGTTGTAAAAAATATATTACTTGCCGAAATTTCAAAGAATATTTTGGAAAGATGAGGATTTGCCAGACTTGCAAGTCTCAAAATGTTGATTTATTCAAAAATCTATATTACAACAACTTCATTTTATATAGAACTGATATTCGAACATTTTCTAATTTATATACTTTTTTATTTCTGCTACTTCTGTTTTTTAAAATCCCTATTGTGCAGTCGCAATTAACCATTCACTTTAGATTACTGGGAGATAGACTATTGTTATATGTGTTGAAACATTTTCAAGTTGAAAATATCATCCGTTTTTCGCTGATCTTGAAAAAGAAGCAATCTGTTCTAAGACTAATCCCATCTAGGCATCTGTGTCTTGCCTATTCATTATCTAACTTCATTTGGCTTTTATACATTGGATACATCACATCAGTCTTAAATATTCCTTACATTGTAGTGATCTGTATTATGGCCAAATTGAATAATGTTTTAATAAATTTTGCAACAGGAACATTCTGCTTGTATAAGTTGATAACCTCAAGATCTCGTGCATATTGTGTTCCAGAGAATCTAAATACCGACGCTGACTTGCATAATTTCATGGGCAAATTGTCTTTAAATAGCTCCATAAAATAAATTGTATTTAAAATAGTCTTAACTAAGCCTGTTACAGTGATTAATGTTAAAAATTATTTCAATAATGACGCAGTGTCTTACTTTGAGGGATATTTTTAGCCAATAATATTCCGCTGGATATTCCTAACTTGCTTTAATCAACTACCAAAGCCATCATATATGGCCTTTTACCCCATGTTTCAGGTTTATTTGTGTTTGTTTTATAGTTATTACAAATATTCAACCGAATAAATAAACATGGTGCCTTTTCTAATTCTATACATAGCTAATTGTTTGTCCTTCCAATCAGATCCATCGGGAGATATTGGAGATCTTAATGATATCGAGGAAATTAAAGAAGCTGATGCAAGTCCGCCCGAGAAAAAGCAGAAGAAGCGTAAGGACTCCTCTAAACTGAAAAAGGCTAACCCTCCTAGTACTTCTAAATCAGCATCAGGATTATTAGATGAAGATAAGCCAGAAGAAAGTGAAGAGCCAGAAGAAAGTGAAGAGTCAGAAAGCAAGGAATACGAAGGTAGTAATGAAGAGAATGGTAATGAAAGTCCAAAACATCAACAACGACCCGTGGCAACGACGATAGTTAGAAAAATCTATAATGATAAAACTAAGCCATCTAGGAAGAAAAAACCTCAACTGTTAACACTCCAACGACAGAAACTACAACAATTAATTCATTTTCTAACTAAAGCACTTGAGAGTGCTTCAAAATTGGGCAAGTTGATTTCTTCTTCACAGTTCTCTTAAAGAGAAAGGTTGGGATAAATTAAATGGCTCTAGAATACCCAAAGAATAATTTTAATAAATGAAATTTGACTAACCCCGTCAACTAATAATTGGTAAGATATTATGCAAGCTAACTTATACCCAATACTAAAATATCAATAAGAATCTGATCTAGTTAACTATAAACTGTTTCATTAAATTGCCGAATAAGTCGGATGGAAATGATTATCATGTTAAGTTAAAACAATTTAATTAATCCAAGCAAGCCTTTTTGACACACTCTTGTGATGTGGAATCTTCAAATTTCTCACTCTCATCTTCATCACCACTCAATCCAAAGGCCTGAATAATGGGTTGTTCATGAAGAACAAACTCAATTTTGCTTTTAAGTAAAAGATGTCCTTTATATTCAAACTCATCAACATCAAACTTGATCGGGGTTTCAAGTGGAATGTTTATGATATTTTCTTTGCTAATAATATCATCTGTTAATTCTTTCTCTGCAACTTTAGGCTCTTCAGCATCGAGATCCTCCTCAACCTCTACATTGATATCTTCTCCACTGTCAACAAGATCTTCATCAGTTCCATCTTCTTTTTCCCCTTCTTCTTCCTCATCATCATCTTCCAATTCCTCATCTTCCAGAATTTCAATGGACCCTTCATCATCAGAAGTTCCCATTTCATCAGTCAAACATTCTGTTTTGATTCCTGGATATCTCACATCAACGAGATATCCAATACGCAAGAATTGCTCCCCATTGTATTTACATGAAACCAAAATTGTTGTCAATCCAAACAGGGTTGAAATAGGGATCTTAGTCAAATCAATACAATCTGTTTCCATCTCAAATAGATGCTCACCCTCTTTGAATGGACCAACCACACAACTATAGATTTCCTGATCGTAATCATTAGTTGAAGCTCCACCAAAAAAAACAATACTAATTTCCACATCCCCGACACAACTAGTTTGAAATGTTAATTGAAACTTGAATTTGTCATCATACTTATAAATCCTGCCAGTATCTGCCTCTACTTTTACAAGTTTAATTAACGACATGGGCAAAAATTGGATAAATTTTTTAGCAAAAATATTTATAAAATAATTGTTATATTTTATCCCAATGAAGAGATTGAATGGCCAAAAAGTTAGTAAAAGCTTTCTAGAACTCAAGGTAATGAATGGAGATATGGACAAGGATGATTTAAATACAATGAAAGATGCTAGTGTTCAAAACAAACAGGCATTTGCACAATTTATGAAATCGAGGTATGCTATGATTAATAAAAATAACGATTCTGCAAATAAAAGTGATGCTTTTACATTATCTGAGGAAGACATACTGCAGATGATGAAAATGAATCTAGTCTCTATAAAAAAAATACTTCGGAATTCAACACTATGCAACAACATGGTTTTCAGCTCTGGAGATGCCGATATATTCTATAGAAATTGCCTAGTTTATCAGCATGTAAACCTTATTGAGAATGAAACAAAATTGATAAATTTTTTATCTAAACAAATTCCACAATCTAGAGATGAAGAATCAAGAACAATCTTAGATAGTATCTGGATAAAAATATCGAACAGTTCCATAGAAAAGTTTATAATTAACAACTCATACGATACAAGAAAGGTTCTCATGGTTTTGAATATATTAGTTTCCAAATGTGAGCCGGAAATAATCAATATACTATTTAAGTATAATATTCTACTTGATTTGAACAGGATTTCCAATATTCATAGATTTAGTATTGATCCAAATATTGAGTATAAAACTGATTGTTTATTGCATTATTCGAAAAACAGAGCATTTGTGGAAAACTTTCTCCATGCCGATATTCTTGTAGATAGATTAGAGTTTCAACCGATTTATTGGAATCTAAACAGAGTTGATTTTAAATATTATTTAGAATCAGCTCCACATCATACCAGCTTAAGTAAATTCCCCAGGGAAAGTGTAAGCTATAACCTGGATGATACACAAAGGATGTTTTTAAATATTATTTGCAAACAGGAAAACATTGCATTTTTTAACGGGACATACGAATTTTTCACACAAAAATCTAAAGACATCTATCGGATATCAACAGAAATCAAACATTACATTGAATTATACGGAGTAAATAAGATCATTCACAAGTACTTATCATCCCATCTGGATATAGAGCTTTTAGAAAATCTAGATGAAGTAATGATCAAGAAGTTGATTGTGGAAGAGGTACAGATCGATTTACTTTATGAGTTTCTTGTCAAAAATCATAAAACTTGTCGTGCTAATAATCCCCAGTGCGATACTTTACTTAACAAATACATTTCATATTTCAATAAGACCGACTTTATTTTTAATTTGCTTACTAAAAAATATGATCTAATTGACGAAATTGATAATTATATTAACGGAGGATTTGACAAGGAATTGGTCGATTATATCCTTCAAGAACTTTCCGATGGAAATTCAAAGAATATCTGTGGTATTTTGAAGCAGTTGAATTCTTGGAATGAAAAGTTTTATATAAACGTTCTTTCGGAAGCTTCTCTTTCAGAAAAGGACAGTTTGGATATCATTGATAGTCATTTGCTAGCGTATGTAACAATAGATTGCCGAGATTCTGATTCCAAACAAATTTCCAAATCCAAACTTTTAAGGAGAATTTGTGAAAATGGATCTATAAATGTTTATAAGAGTCTATCACTCCAGTCAAAATATGAATTTTGCACTATTAATCGATGGGCTATAAACAAATTTGCTGACGAATGTAAGGTATTGGTCGAAAATACAAGTGATATTTCTTCATCAGAACAACTGAATAGTTTTCAAATTGCTATTGAGCTGATCAAACCACTTTCATACATCTTTAATTTATCGAAATTGCACAAGGAGAATAATCCCGAAATATGGACTACAAATCCAACCAGATTTATTGGAAAGTGGTTTCCTCCATTGCTTAATAATCTTGAGTGTATCGACCAGATTCTGGTATTGACGAATATTTTCAAAGAAGAAAGCCATGTTTATTTTGTAAGGGCATTTCCACAAATAATAGATTTTATTTCCAACTTCTCAGATGATTCAAAGAAAGGAATTTACATTATTGAAAATTTCCATCCAAATAGAGGAGTAAACAAAATAATCAACTTTGATCCACAAAATATCTTTAATACATCAGAAAGTCATATGTTGGAAAGAATCTCTGCCCTACTGCATTACCATTTGAACAACAAATACGTATTGTTTGTTCTAACTGGTCAAGTATTTTCTTTTTATCAATATAAGATCAACCATCTCGGAAACAATCTGTTTAAGATGATGGTGCTAAAGTTTATTTGTCCAGATAATTTTACGAAGTTCAATCGTTTAAAATATATTAATTTGGTTAAGAATGATCTGAATTCCACGAACAAATATATTATGGAATATGCTCGTAAGAATCTTAACAGATACGACTATTTATCGAACAATATAATCAACTGCTTTTTCAATGATATAGCATACAAAGAATATATTTCCATATTTTCCAACATGACATTTGAAAATGTCTTGCCATTTGATTATGTAAATATTTTTATAAATCTTCTTTTCAGTCGAAGTGAGATCAATTTATGGATTTTGAGTCGTTTATACAACATTATCAGTGACAATGACATCAAGCTAATATCGATACTGATTGTCGATCATTGCAATGAGTATATTATTAAAAACTTCTACAATACAGAAGCCATGAGTTCAGCAATATCTGTTTATTTAAACTATTACTTTGAATGCAGACTGAAGGATGGAGATATTGTGGATGAGAAAGATATGACTTTAGAAAAGCTTCATAAATTCGTGGATATCAAAAATACATCAAATATATTCAAGCATCTCAAACATTTCAGAATTAGCAAATATCTTATAAACTGTTTAAAGCATAAGAACAATAGTTACGTTAACCATACGGTTATAAAAGAGATAGTTAAGTATTATGATGCAATCGATAAAGTTCCTATAGAGTTTATTGCGTGTGCTTGTGAATTGAAGGAGTTTGATCAATATTTGGAAAGCTTTATTCCTATTTTGAAAGGTATGTTTTTGGATGAATCATCGAATCAAATTTCTTCTGATGCTTTGGCTATCATTTATTCCAGAAACCAAATAAAATATAACTCAGAAATTGATCAGTTTTTGATCAATGCTATATTTAAGTCAGAAAGTTCTATCAGAATGTCTGTTGTAGATATTACAACCAACCCATTGGTATTATTCCTTCTACGCTTTGACTATCATTCGGTTTTAAAAAAGAAGGCACAAGATAAATTTAAAAGTATAGTTTCAAATCCCAACAAGGCACTTAAAGAGTTTTATGTGCAGATATTGGATTTGTATGATGATGGATTTATGATGAAAACTTGCTTACACGAGATGGTCTTAAAATACTCCCATTATGTTAGGGATTACTGTGAGAATGGTGGGAAGATGACAATTGACATTTTAGTTGATTCTTTGCCACAAGCATCAAAACTTGATGAGATTGCAAAATCAGTTTGTATAAAACATCAGAGTTTTATATTATTAAAGTTACTTTATTCCAAAGGCATCAGTTTGATTGATAAGTTTGAGAATAACTTTTTAGTTGAAGCTATTGCAACTTACTCTATAATTGAGTATGATACTGAGGAGGCTAAATCAAAAAATAGGAAGATACTTTCAGATATGGCATATGATGTTTATTTGAGTTGCAAGGATTCAAGGCTGTTGAATTTTATCGATGAAAAGAATTTGATGAAAATTTTAGAATCTGATTTTGAGGTTGTAGCTTTTGTAGATTCGAATAAAGAAATTGAGGCAATGCTTTTGAAAATGAATCCCAATCAAACTTTAAATTATTTGAGAACTCCAAGAATAGATTGTGGAAACTTACAGAAGGTAATTAATCGTCTTGTTCTTAATATTGCAGATTCCGATACCCACAAGTTGAATGAAATATTGAATGATCATTATATCAACTATATTAAATATTCACAGATCTTAGACAAATCGGGTATTGATTTCAATCAACTGATTAGCCTATTAATAGATGTCGATGATAAGAGATCCTTTGAATTGATTAAGGCTATAATAGACATCAAATCAAATTATAGAGCAAACTCTACCCCAACCAAATCTTCTGGATTAGAAAACATTTCCATCTCAAGCAGATGTATTGGATATATATTAAGACATTTCCTTAATGATTCTAGGCGAGATGCTTGCTATACCTTGCTCAGAAAAGTTAATTCTTATGCTGAAGGATATTTCACCATTATTATTGACAATATATTAAAAAGTTGATGGCTGATTTTATGCTTTGATTATTTTAAATTGAAATTAGAAGCTACTCCTTGAAACAAGAACTATGTATAATTAAACACTTTCCTTGTTAATACTATTGTTGTTCGAAGGTTTATTCATAATGTAGCCTCATATTATACAATTTTAATTAGAAGCTCTCTTTACTCTTAAACCGTTTTATAAACACGTTTATTAATTGTTATTAGAATGTTTGATGAGATTGATAAAAATCTATAACTCAGTTAAGACAATGACAGATATGTTTGCTGACGAATTGTCTCAATCACATATTCTACTATTAAAGAATTGTCCTTTCATTAATACATAGCCTCACCCTGTTTTCGTAAATTAAAATTCACAAACCAAAATCTTCAGCAATATCCACCAATCTGATTTCATTCATTGAGTTTAATTCTTGTATTTTCAATTACCCACTTATAATTTATACAACTAATCGATTTGCTTTAGTTAAAAAGTTACTTTTTGATACATGCTATGCACTAAATCAATAACCTCACAACTAACAGTCTGAGCACCAGCAAATATGTTAAATACACTATAGTCCGATCCAAATAAAGTCCAAATTATAAACCTAATCGATTGATTTATAAAGCCACTATCCAAGGCAAGATTGATGATTGGCTCGATTATCCTCTTAAATAGATCCTCTACTACTGGTGACTGTTCTTTACAAGTGTCCCTAAACTCACAATTTGGATTGTCGGAATCGATTCGATCAAATTCTACTAAGAATTCTTTTTTAAACGACTTAATAGTCGGCTCTAATTTCTGCCATATTTGGTCTATGTTAGATGAAAGATTATTAGTTTGACAGTTTAACACAGTAGAAAGATATTCTGCCCCATCCATCATATCTTTATCAAAACTGCTGCTATCAAAGCATGCACTAACTGTGTTTTCAACAGCAATTAAATTCTCCAGCTTGTTTTCAATCGATGGGATTTGGCAATATCTTATCACCGACTTGTGTATTAAATTTATTAAAAAGACTATTCCAAGTGCAATTTGCGAAAAAATTATTCCTCTAAGAAATCTAACTTTCATTAAGAATTCTAGGGGTAAAAAAGTAAACTTCTGAAAATTTATTATTTGAATCATTTTCTATTTCATCTTGATTTTGGAAATATTAGCTGCACTTTAATTATCATTATCTATAGTCGATTGGTACTCATCACTTTGTTCATCCTCCTCATATCTTTGTAGTAAATCTTTAGCTTCTATTTTCTTACTTGAAGATACACGGTGCATTAACACCTCACGGTCGGGGTTATCTGGCTCATTTCCAATGTCTTTCCACACTTTTCTTAAAAACAACAGGAGTAGAATTAAAACAAACAAGTTCCCATGGAGAATTTGTAAAAAACTACTCTTTTTCATGGAGTAAAAATAAAATAAAACAAAATAAACTCCTTTATAAATATCTCCTTAATAGTTCTCAGGGGAAATTGAAGATGGTGATATTTTCAATGTACAATCGAATAAAAGCTCAAAGAATATGAGCTATTGAAATATCCGGTTTAAATATTTATGGCTATTCCTAAAACAATTAGCAATATTTCTTCACTACATCGTCTATTATAATTCGCATTTCAATGAGATAGCCATCAATCATCCCAAACAAACCAGCCCAATAAATAACTAGTATTACACTTGCTAATCTACTCATTTCTAGTAAGAGATCCAATCTACAAAGTATAACCTAGCTCACCATAATTGAAAAAAATCTTTTTTAAACCTACTTTGTTCTATTTAAATTATTTTTCCTCCCTCGCTCATGCATCAGACTTCAACCTCCCAGATGGCCTCGTATAAAAACCATAGTATTATCCAGCCAATGAGTGAGAATGAAGCAATAGTAAAGATCAAATCGTATGCGAAAGATACAAACCATTATAGCACTGTTCAAGCAGATAATAGTCTCCCCTTGGGTATTGTTCAATTAACACTGTTCAATTTCAAATCATATAAGGATATAACCACTATTCCTTTCAGCTGTTTTACAAGTATAATTGGTCCTAATGGTAGTGGAAAATCTAATTTGGTATCTGCTCTGGAATATGTATTAGGAAGTACAAGTAATGTTGTTGGTTTCATTGATAATAATCTGTTGATTAATAATATAGAGGGTAGAACCACTACAACCAGCTCTACTTTTGTAGAAATTCTTTGTTCACTAGGAAATGGTGATTCAGTTAGCTTTCGTCGTTCTGGATCAATCTTTTTAATAAACACCATGTCTGTTTCTTTTGAAACATATTCTAACACTCTAAATTCACTGGGGATTACTACGTTATCGATAATAAAGCAGGGAGATATAAATAGTATGGAAACAGCTAGCTCAACAAATTCTCCGTTTAATATAGTTTCGACCATTGATGCCATTTCCAATGCAGCTTCATATCGTAACGAATACAACCGTCTATCATCTCAGCTCTCGACTGCAAACAGTCGACTTCACAGTATGAATTCTATACGTACTGATATTCTCAAAGATTTAAAGGAAGCAGAACACTCACGTGGAGTATATGATGAATATATAGGATTCATCAGGGAAAAGGAGGAATTGATAAAGAGTCGCTACTGTTTAGAAATAGAAATCTTAAAGAGGGAACTGGAAGAGATGGAAGCGACCAAAGTAGAGAATGTAAATGGCGATGCTTATGAATTGCTTAATAAGCAAAAAAATGATATAGTAGATATTAAAAAAGAAATATTAAGAATAAATAAAGCCATATTGGAGAATAAATGGCGTGGAAGAGAAACATTCGTAAGTACAGAGTTGGAATATAAAACTAATGATTATGGAAGATGTGGTTCATATGATTTTACCACACACGAATATATGAAATATGATCAAATATTACCAGCTGAAGATGTCTCTATCCAAATTGCTTTCAATTCAGTTGACTCACTCTTTTCAGCCTTATCTGCAAAGTATTCTACAAAGACTCAGCTACTGCAAGAAAAAATGAATAAAATGATGTTGGAAAACTTTGAAACAATTAATGAAAGAGAGAAGTTAGAGAAGGAGATTGAGAGAGAAAGGAGCAAGAAGATATTGGAGAAGAAAAGATTGGGTGAAATAGAGGCAGAAGTGTCTGAAATAAGTAGGAGAATAGAAGAGAATACCAATAAAAGAGCTGAATCCAGTAGCCCAAACATCAATTTGAACTCATCAGAATATGATTTAGTTTGTCGAGATCTGCAAACTTCTCTATCAGAACTTTCTTCAGTTACTAGGAATATCATTTACTATGATAGCTGCCAAAAATATCATAAAAATTCAACTAAACTAAAGATTCTATCACATAAATTAAGAAATATATTCCCAGCAGTTTTGGGATTGGTTAGTGACTTGGTTGAGCCAATCCAGGAAAAGTATTCTAAAGCTGTGGGCAATATTCTAAGAGGATATGATAGCACTTTGGTGGTTAGAAATGAAAAGACTGTGATAGAGATTGTGAATTATTTGAAAAAAAACAGATTAGGGGTGATGTCTATTTATAATATTAATAGTGAAGATGATAATAATTTTAATAATGCTATTGATGAGAATTACAACAATAACACTATTGACAATAATGTAATTAATGAGGAGTGTAATAACGTAACAAACAATGTTATTCCTTTAAATAGTTGCATAAAATGCATGTATCAAGAAATCCAAGTTCTCTTTTCCAATGTAGCATTTTCTCATAGTCTAAGCTCTGATGGAATTACTTTTGGAAAATATAAGAAAATTGTCACAATTGATGGAACAATATTCTACAAAAATGGATTGATAACGGGTGGAGACAATACTATTTCTAAAAATGATACTATGGGTGAAGAATTAAAGAGGAAATTTCATCTAGAAAGAATTGTTGCAGACTTAAACAATAGGAAGCAATTATATTCTCACATTGAAAAGGAGAGGGAGATGATCAAATTGATTGTTGAGCTGAATCAAAAAAAAGTAGATTTAGAAAATGAAAAGGAAGAAATAAGTAAACAAATTGCAAGTATCAATGAAGCGACTAATTTGCATATAAGTAAAATTATGGAAGATATTAAAAGTCTACCTTCTACTTTGGAATATGAAAAAGAAAGAAGGGAGTTTAGAGAGAAGATGAAAATATTAGAATTGGAAGTTTTTGGAGATTTCCTGAGTAAAGTGGGTGTGAAAACGATTAGTGAGTATAAGCAGAGGAGAAAGTTGGATCAAATGGCATATGAGGAAAGGAGTTGTAATGCTTATGACGAAAAAGAGAATTGCAATTCAAAGAAACCTGATAATGAAAACGTGCATACCAATAACAATCATACTATTTTCAGTGGCAACCGTTGTGATATTTCAAATGATTTAGATACCAGCATATTTAATCTTAAAGAATTACTTTTTGAAAAAAAGAAGGAGTTGAAGGACAAGGAACTAGCAATCGAGAGAATGCAGAAGGTTATTGAGAGTAAAAAAAGAGAGAAGGTTGAGTATAAGTTGAGGAAGATTAAGAAGGAAGAGAATTTGAAAGAAAAAATAGAATATGAAAAGATGGAGGTAGAAAAAAAGGGTAGAATAGATGAGGTAATAGTGAAAGTAGAAGAAGTTATGAAAAAGAAAGGCAATTTTCCTATGAATAATATTAGTAGATCTGACAATATTAGCATTCCCTTATTACAATCTTATTTGATTGTTGTTAGGAATGGTTTGTCGTTTGTTAATTCAGCCTTGTTAAAATGTACATCTATTACTTCTGATACAAGTAGTATTGCGTCCAAATATAACAAGTACAACAGAGAATATGAAAAGGTAAAGAATGAAGTGAAAATATTAAAAGAGCATTTTGGAGAGATTGAAGGAAATAGAAAGGGATTGTTTACGAAATGTTTGGAGAGAGTTAGTGAGGAAGTAAATAAAATATATTCTGAATTGATTAATCAGAATAATATTGATAAGGAAAATAAGAGTAATATTGTGAGTAATGCCGAAGCCAATGCTGATGGCTCAGATCTATTGAATACCATGAATTCTAATCTATCGATTTCTTTGACCAATAACTTCAATCCTATTTCAGCATATATTTCATTAGCTGGCGATCCTTACAAGACCCATTCTGTAAAATATTACTTAATGCCATTAAATAAGAATTATATAGAATATTCCAATTTATCTGGTGGAGAGAAGTCGATTGCGCACTTGGCTTTCATTCTAGCCGTGAATCGATTTAAAAAGTCAAAAGTATTTATTTTTGATGAAATTGATTCTGCATTAGACAAGGAAAATGTAGAAAAAATAATACGATTTATTAAAAGAGACAGAATATCTCAGTTTATAGTTGTAAGCCACAAGAATCAGCTATACAAGAATAGTGATACACTGATCGGAGTATACAGCAATCAACAAAACAAAGGGAGTAAAATCCTAACTATTAGATTATAATAAATCATTAAAGACTATTTCTTTGGAATTCATTGGACACTGTAATTTTTATTTTGTATAAAATATTTTCCCCTATGGATTCTAAATTCAAGCTCATTGGTGAGGGCTCTTTTTATAAAGTATATAGAACAATGAACAATACTGTGGTCAGACTGAGCAAAAATATGTTCCGAGTTAATGAAAATGAACTTTCTTTACTTTCAAATTTAAGCTCAGTTTATGTAAATAAAATGATTAAATATAAAATTATCCAAAATTGGAGTAAAACACAAAAATTATACAAAAACCAAATTGTTTACGAAATGGAAGCAGCTGAATGTAATCTGATGAGTTATTTTGATCAAATCAGCACAATGACTGGTAACATAAACACCATATCTACTAAATTAGAACCAATACATATTTTTAATTCTGAAATATGGTTTTTCATTTTAAAATTTCACTTGAAAAATGCCAAATACATGAAGGAAGTGGAAAAACAGGGCTCTATAGCTCTAGATAACAGTCTATTATCTGATAATTCAAGCATACTCACCGATCCATTTACCGATGAACTAATTGAACATAAATCTGAAATATTACTAGAAAGTAGTGAAGAATGTTTGGAAGAATTTGATTTACCAATGACCAATTGTTATGAAAGGTTTATCCATTTCGCAAAGGAATATCATTACAATAAAATCATTGTTTTGATTCTATGTAATTTAGCATGCTCAATATCAGCAGCCCTTGAGTATCTACACCTAAATAATGTTATTCATATGGATATAAAACCAGCAAATATTTTGATTAAAAAACTTCCAGAAAATCCTCTGGACATTGATGATAATACACAAAATAATACCAAATCGTCAAATAATCACTCATATTTCATGGATCATCTATTCATGGGTGAATGCTACGAATTTGATATTCTTGATGCATCTCACTATTTCATACTCTGTGATTTGAATATTTCACAATTTAATGAAGGGTTTGTGGACTTAGATGGTGATCCTAAATATATGGCTCCTGAAATTCTCAGAAATAGAGCATATTTTACCAGCGACATTTATTCCTTAGGTTTGATAATTCTGGAATATTTCCCAGAAAGTATTTCTAAAACCCATTTTATTGATTCAATGGTTAACAAGCATCATTCCAGAAGACCAACAGCATCACAGGTTAAAGACTATTTTCTAACACTAATGGAAAAAATTGTCAGCATTTGAATTGGTCGATATGATATATCATGTATTGGAACTATTGACTAGATGCATTGACAATATTTGTTGAATCAAGTTGATATGAGAAAATCCGACTGCTGAAGTTTGGGTTTTTCTTTCAATCATTTCTAGCATTTAAGTTGATTATAATGTATGTAATAATATTTATTAATCCACCAGTATTTTAGGGCAAATATTATACTAAAACAGAGGATTTTTTGTTTTGGAATTTCCTTTGATGGTATATCATAAATGTTTTCTTACATGCATCTATTTGTAAATATTAGCTAATGCAATTCTGACAAAAGAATTCTAATTTTTTCATAGCATATTTGACTTATACAATTATTTAAGATAGTTTTATGAATAACATAATCTGAATCAAGATAATCATGTATGTTCATAGATGCATCAATTAACACATCCCTGTTTATATGCAGCCTGATTATTTTATTCTGTTATTTAACCCCAATTCCCATGGGTCATGCTGTATTCGTTTTTGGAGCTGCAGGGGCTGGAAAAACTACATTTTGCAAAAATTTAAAGGAAAGAGGACAAGATAGAAACATAAAACTGATTAATCTAGATCCTGCTCAAGAGCATGCTTCGGAGTATGACTGTGATTTGTGTGATTTTATTACTGTTGAAGAAGTAATGGAAAGTAGTGATTTTGGGCCGAACGGAGCACTTTTCTTTGCTTTAAAAGAAATGGTTGAAAACATAGATGAGCTTAATTTAGATGTACATTTTAACAAGGCTGAATTAACAAACGACAAACCATTCCTAACAACAATCAAATAAGATTGTAATAAGGGAATGCTAATATTGTCAGATCTACTAATATTATTCATAGGA